>JARACY010003721.1:0-31176 GCA_029255725.1 Scrobipalpa atriplicella | reverse complement strand
CCGTGACGGTGCCGTGCCGGCAAGTGGAAAAGCGTGTCATATAATTTCATTGATTTTCATACATTATCTCACCTACGATATCGTCGACGGTACCGTGCCGTCACCGTTGCCGTTGACGTGCCGTCTAGTGGAAAAGCGCCCATTCGCAAGCATATTTGAATAAATTCAGTGAAGGGGATCATAATCATACACATTTAAAATAAAAACAAAGTAGCGGCTATTCAGATATTTATTTAAATAGGCTTTGTGTAAAGATTCCCAAAATATTAATTATTATACAAGACCTTATTGTTATCGATAACAATTATTATTCATGAATCAAACCACACGTCATAGTGGTTATATCATCATCATGAGTTTTTAATTTGTGATATAACGTCGTATTTTTTATGACTACTATAATTCACGGTTTTGATAGTGATTGCAACAGATAGAGAAGCACTTTCTTTCTTTCTTATCTTTAAAAATAAATACCCAACAGTTTTATCAATATAATTATTATTTTTTTGTTTGTTGGTTATGTAGTATCTTTACAAAGGTTACTGTGCTGTACCATGGACTGTACTGTATTTTCCACTTGACGGCTCGGCACCGGCACGGCATGTCATCGATTCCCATAGGTATTGTCACGTGATCGTTGCCGTGCCGTCGCCGTGCCGGTGCCGTGCCGTCTAATGGAAAAGCGCCCATAGTCTGCAAAATTATCATCATCTTTCTGAGCAGTATTCTTAAACGCTCTCATGAATATGCTATAAGAGACATGTGGACCACACACCGTCGACTTCGCCTGTGTAATTAAAACCATCCATATTGAGGTGGATATTAAAATATACTGCAAATTGGCAAGTCTCTCTTATGTAGCGAGACAAGTCTCGGTAGAATTCTGATGAAGATGAAAGCGAAAGTAAATTATTTCCTATTTGCTCTTCAAATTTTACAGCTTTTAAGTTAATAACATGAAAAGTTTTGCTGCTTTGTGTTTTTGTTATTCATTTGTTGCAGTAGTTATTTCTTTTATGTTTGAGTTCGACTCTAGGTCAGAAATGGGCTCTTTTAAATCAGTATAGGTTTTGTGTGCATTACTAAACATTTATGAAGAAGAACACAATAATGTAGAAATAGTCATAGAATGTGTATCTAATGAAATTGTCTCCTTTCCATTGTAGAATTTATCTATCATGCTACTTAGTTATAATAAATAATGCATTCATTCTTTCCACTCTCTTAATTCATATTTGATGGTAAACACAAACAACAGGGTCAAGGGGATCTCGTTCTGCTCCGGATTGTTCTGTAACTACGGGCTATACTTTGTAACGCCGTGGTGCTTGAGTTTAACGGCGTTATCTAACGGGATATTTATGCTAACGATTTTTTTAATCTGCACAGCCTAAGTGAAGTGGTGGGTATTTTGTCCACCTTTTATATGCACTGAGATACATTGATGACAATAACTTTCTAAATGGCCTCCGATCAATCAGTCTTGCGAATATCGAAAGAATCAACACATAATTATAATTCCTCTAAGCTTTTAAAACTTACTAAACCATCAAAATACTCATACATCATATTTAAAAGTCCGATTCGCCCGTCTAACAAATCAACCGCAGTCCTTGACGTCAAAAACCGGTGCGGCAAAAACTAATCGCATCTTTCGCATTTACTACGTCTTCTCTTCAGGCTTATGTCATGTTATTCCTAATTTGGCTGCTGAGTTGAATTTATTGTTTCTGTTTTGGAGTGATATAGCAAATATTGGGACTTTATCGGCAAAAAATCTGGCACCATCTGTTGTTTTGCCTACTGGGACGCATAAAAAGTCGAGCATGTTAATTGAGGCTGCAAAAACTCACCTGTTTCGGACATCTGCCCACACATGGTGTCTGTTGTCTGCCGCATCAACCGAACATCCTTGTTTTATTTAGTTTTTCTTGTCATTGTATCGCGTGTCCTTGTCATTCATGTTTTCTTAATAGTTTTGCATCGTTCCGTCGCTTAAGTTTTTTTTAATAACTTCATATATGCTTGCTATTGACTTTATGTACAAACAAGTAGTAAATCAAACCAATGTCTTACTCCAGTTTACAACAGTGGTAACTGTCAGTCAATCAAGGCAATACAATGATCAGATTCCAGTTTCCGTGGCATAATTTCACGGGCGATCGCGCGTGCATTGTTCTGTGCAGTAACGGCCTGCTCTATTGCTCCGTGACCAAATGCATCATCAACATTACTTTTTGCTACCTCTGTTATCCTGGTATCTTTATCATAATCTTTAATTGATATGCCATTTTATTCTATTGTTTGGTTGTCATCATTATTGTTCAATTTATGTCAATTTAGATTAAGCTGTCATTCTATTAAATCAATTCATTACGTTTATTTGGATGACCTTATTGTTATATTAATCAATTTGAGTGTATATTTTATTACTTTGTTTTATAATTCATACACGAGATATATCGATCGATGTGAAAAAAAAAAAAAACTTATTTGTATTGAGTTTACTTTTGACTCCAGTCTAATCCTGAGGTGACCGAGACAGAGACAACTGACATCGCAACATTTTATTACTGTTTTCAAGCTGCGATTTTTGTTCTTAAGTTTTCTTCATGATCATTATTATGTCGTCCACATACACACCTTTATGCACAGTTTAATCCCTTACACTCTATCAGCCAAGTGTGTCACTGTACCGCGCCCCCATCAACCGGTCATTCGCACGTTGCATCAGGGATGTCTACGAAAGAAAATCGTAGAGCTTTCGGCAAAATTTCCTTTCCGATGATAGACAGAAAAGGACGGATCTTGGACAAAATATGGTTGGCTCCGCAAAGGATCTTGTGAATGCGAACCTATCAAAGAAGATGTTTAAAGCTGAATCATAATTTTTTATAAACATAATAGGAAGTGATTTACTGGACAATTTGTCAGCAGATTTGAGTTCCTCGTTAACTTGATTGTTGCCCAAACGAGATTTTGGCGACTCATCCATTATTTTCAAGCACCAACAATTTTGCTTTCGAATTTCTCAAGCTGTGTTGTTACAGATTAACAGGCATAATTACACCCACTATAAGTTTAACAAGTGCACTATTATACTGGGTCTTTTAAAGTCAGTCAACGTTATAAAACTTGTATGTTACGTCAATTAATTTTGTCACATTGAAGATGTGTTTTATTCATCATCATCATCATCATCATAACGTCATCGCTGTCTTCAAATAAATATAAGGTGTAATGAATGTATCTTCTTACATAATCAATCTTCTGCCTCGAACGAACTTCTAATAACAGTAAGCACGTTATCTTTACTGAGACTTACTTTGACTTAATAACAGTCACTTCTGTGTGAGCTCGCTCCATCGTCGACTGTCATTGTCATCCTTGACCTTTGGTCAAGTCAAGTGTTCCTCCCCAGAGTCAAGAGCAAACCCATTTCTATTTTTTTAATATTTAGTATATTAAAAAGTGATCAATGTAACAATTTACTAGACTACAACGACTTCATCAAATGTCGGTCAATAGTTTAATTTTGTTCACAGATGATGAAATAGAAATAGGCGCTTCCACGGGATTTTAAAGATAGGTCAGTGAAGTAATATACAGTTCTGTATTCGAATACTGTCAAGTTGTATGTTGACAATGTTGAAAATAAACGAAAAATCGCACCAAGTTGACTTCGCGTCATTCCTAGACTTTTTGAGAGTCAGCCCTAGAATCACAGGATAATTTAAAAAATATATATAGCTCCTGTCACAGGTCGCCTCTATTTAGGAAGATGATAGAGGCGAGAAATATAAGCTTTATCAAGTTTTTATCAAGCTATAATAAAATAAAAATAATATTTAAGAAAAAAATACGGTTATTTCGGAAAGACAACAAATATGGCAACTTATAAGTCTGAATAGGAAAACTATGATGAAACGTGCAACAATAGTACCTAGTTTGTTTGTAATACTGTCCAATTCTCATTGACTGTGATTCAGAGTCAGTGAAACCATGAATGATTTCTAACCACCAAAATCACTCTTCATTCAATGCTCCAGCTCCAATCACATGACGCAACGCCATTACTCCAAACAAAGTCATCGTTACGAGCTGAGCTTCCATTTCTCTTGTTACTGGCAGTTATATTAGGACGTGGTTCTCAATGAACGTGGGCGGGGGCGCTGCAGTATAAGGAGAACTGTCAAATCTCATGATGGCAGCGTCAGTTCCTGTTTTCGCCACGTTCATATAAAGCGTGGTCGTACTGTAGTGAACGGTGCGCAAATCGTGGGTGTCATACACAGCACATGTATTTGTTGTTTTATTACGCACATCCGGATCAGGGCTATTTGGTTTACAGCAACATACAGCGTCTAGGTCTCTAAGGCTGGCGTAGGTTAATCTTGTCTGTTGTGTCGTTTTTACCTCCCCCTCTTCACCCCGAGACGTGTGCGGTTCATTGATGCGGAGTGCACTCGTCAATGGTGCAACTTTTATACTCCCGACTCCCGCAGCTTATGATGGCCTAGTACATTAACGTGCTCGTAAATAGAAGTGCAAAGGAATTTCTACACAGCACTTTTGTTTTGATGTTTGGTAGCGAGAATAGAAAGAATCAAGGCAAAACCGGAGAAAGATTAGTAATTATTTTTACTTAACACAAATATAGGTAGGTACTCGTATTCACATCCACTCGGTCCACTTAAACCACGATTTCAAAGCGTTGATAGAGAACTTGCAGTGTCAAACATTGTTTAAACGACAGAGCCTCTTGAAAAGAAAACATGAGACAAAACAGTCTACCGCAGCACTCACAACGAGGACCCTTGACTCTCAGACGCATTAAATTGAAAGATGGCCCTTACATCCGCTTACACCTACGGATTCCGCTTTCTTCAACAGAATAGTGTTTAGATGACTAATGTTTTTTGAATATATCTGTATCTGTAGTTGTATCTTTGCAGACGTTTCCTTTCTTCCTTTGATGTTGCTCATCCTATTTCTGTAGCATTACTGATGTTATTAATGCTAATGGATGAAGGGATAGAGGACAGGACACAGGATATTTTTCTAATCAGAAACCCATCAGCTTTTTAATGGGTCATTTTCTATAGCCACTAAAACGACACCGGAGGTGAAGAGTCATGGTGAGGAGGTAAAAACGACACAACAGACAAGATTAACCTACGCCAGCCTTAGAGACCTAGACGCTGTATGTTGCTGTAAACCAAATAGCCCTGATCCGGATGTGCGTAATAAAACAACAAATACATGTGCTGTGTATGACACCCACGATTTGCGCACCGTTCACTACAGTACGACCACGCTTTATATGAACGTGGCGAAAACAGGAACTGACGCTGCCATCATGAGATTTGACAGTTCTCCTTATACTGCAGCGCCCCCGCCCACGTTCATTGAGAACCACGTCCTAATATAACTGCCAGTAACAAGAGAAATGGAAGCTCAGCTCGTAACGATGACTTTGTTTGGAGTAATGGCGTTGCGTCATGTGATTGGAGCTGGAGCATTGAATGAAGAGTGATTTTGGTGGTTAGAAATCATTCATGGTTTCACTGACTCTGAATCACAGTCAATGAGAATTGGACAGTATTACAAACAAACTAGGTACTATTGTTGCACGTTTCATCATAGTTTTCCTATTCAGACTTATAAGTTGCCATATTTGTTGTCTTTCCGAAATAACCGTATTTTTTTCTTAAATATTATTTTTATTTTATTATAGCTTGATAAAAACTTGATAAAGCTTATATTTCTCGCCTCTATCATCTTCCTAAATAGAGGCGACCTGTGACAGGAGCTATATATATTTTTTAAATTATCCTGTGATTCTAGGGCTGACTCTCAAAAAGTCTAGGAATGACGCGAAGTCAACTTGGTGCGATTTTTCGTTTATTTTCAACATTGTCAACATACAACTTGACAGTATTCGAATACAGAACTGTATATTACTTCACTGACCTATCTTTAAAATCCCGTGGAAGCGCCTATTTCTATTTCATCATCTGTGAACAAAATTAAACTATTGACCGACATTTGATGAAGTCGTTGTAGTCTAGTAAATTGTTACATTGATCACTTTTTAATATACTAAATATTAAAAAAATAGAAATGGGTTTGCTCTTGACTCTGGGGAGGAACACTTGACTTGACCAAAGGTCAAGGATGACAATGACAGTCGACGATGGAGCGAGCTCACACAGAAGTGACTGTTATTAAGTCAAAGTAAGTCTCAGTAAAGATAACGTGCTTACTGTTATTAGAAGTTCGTTCGAGGCAGAAGATTGATTATGTAAGAAGATACATTCATTACACCTTATATTTATTTGAAGACAGCGATGACGTTATGATGATGATGATGATGATGAATAAAACACATCTTCAATGTGACAAAATTAATTGACGTAACATACAAGTTTTATAACGTTGACTGACTTTAAAAGACCCAGTATAATAGTGCACTTGTTAAACTTATAGTGGGTGTAATTATGCCTGTTAATCTGTAACAACACAGCTTGAGAAATTCGAAAGCAAAATTGTTGGTGCTTGAAAATAATGGATGAGTCGCCAAAATCTCGTTTGGGCAACAATCAAGTTAACGAGGAACTCAAATCTGCTGACAAATTGTCCAGTAAATCACTTCCTATTATGTTTATAAAAAATTATGATTCAGCTTTAAACATCTTCTTTGATAGGTTCGCATTCACAAGATCCTTTGCGGAGCCAACCATATTTTGTCCAAGATCCGTCCTTTTCTGTCTATCATCGGAAAGGAAATTTTGCCGAAAGCTCTACGATTTTCTTTCGTAGACATCCCTGATGCAACGTGCGAATGACCGGTTGATGGGGGCGCGGTACAGTGACACACTTGGCTGATAGAGTGTAAGGGATTAAACTGTGCATAAAGGTGTGTATGTGGACGACATAATAATGATCATGAAGAAAACTTAAGAACAAAAATCGCAGCTTGAAAACAGTAATAAAATGTTGCGATGTCAGTTGTCTCTGTCTCGGTCACCTCAGGATTAGACTGGAGTCAAAAGTAAACTCAATACAAATAAGTTTTTTTTTTTTTTCACATCGATCGATATATCTCGTGTATGAATTATAAAACAAAGTAATAAAATATACACTCAAATTGATTAATATAACAATAAGGTCATCCAAATAAACGTAATGAATTGATTTAATAGAATGACAGCTTAATCTAAATTGACATAAATTGAACAATAATGATGACAACCAAACAATAGAATAAAATGGCATATCAATTAAAGATTATGATAAAGATACCAGGATAACAGAGGTAGCAAAAAGTAATGTTGATGATGCATTTGGTCACGGAGCAATAGAGCAGGCCGTTACTGCACAGAACAATGCACGCGCGATCGCCCGTGAAATTATGCCACGGAAACTGGAATCTGATCATTGTATTGCCTTGATTGACTGACAGTTACCACTGTTGTAAACTGGAGTAAGACATTGGTTTGATTTACTACTTGTTTGTACATAAAGTCAATAGCAAGCATATATGAAGTTATTAAAAAAAACTTAAGCGACGGAACGATGCAAAACTATTAAGAAAACATGAATGACAAGGACACGCGATACAATGACAAGAAAAACTAAATAAAACAAGGATGTTCGGTTGATGCGGCAGACAACAGACACCATGTGTGGGCAGATGTCCGAAACAGGTGAGTTTTTGCAGCCTCAATTAACATGCTCGACTTTTTATGCGTCCCAGTAGGCAAAACAACAGATGGTGCCAGATTTTTTGCCGATAAAGTCCCAATATTTGCTATATCACTCCAAAACAGAAACAATAAATTCAACTCAGCAGCCAAATTAGGAATAACATGACATAAGCCTGAAGAGAAGACGTAGTAAATGCGAAAGATGCGATTAGTTTTTGCCGCACCGGTTTTTGACGTCAAGGACTGCGGTTGATTTGTTAGACGGGCGAATCGGACTTTTAAATATGATGTATGAGTATTTTGATGGTTTAGTAAGTTTTAAAAGCTTAGAGGAATTATAATTATGTGTTGATTCTTTCGATATTCGCAAGACTGATTGATCGGAGGCCATTTAGAAAGTTATTGTCATCAATGTATCTCAGTGCATATAAAAGGTGGACAAAATACCCACCACTTCACTTAGGCTGTGCAGATTAAAAAAATCGTTAGCATAAATATCCCGTTAGATAACGCCGTTAAACTCAAGCACCACGGCGTTACAAAGTATAGCCCGTAGTTACAGAACAATCCGGAGCAGAACGAGATCCCCTTGACCCTGTTGTTTGTGTTTACCATCAAATATGAATTAAGAGAGTGGAAAGAATGAATGCATTATTTATTATAACTAAGTAGCATGATAGATAAATTCTACAATGGAAAGGAGACAATTTCATTAGATACACATTCTATGACTATTTCTACATTATTGTGTTCTTCTTCATAAATGTTTAGTAATGCACACAAAACCTATACTGATTTAAAAGAGCCCATTTCTGACCTAGAGTCGAACTCAAACATAAAAGAAATAACTACTGCAACAAATGAATAACAAAAACACAAAGCAGCAAAACTTTTCATGTTATTAACTTAAAAGCTGTAAAATTTGAAGAGCAAATAGGAAATAATTTACTTTCGCTTTCATCTTCATCAGAATTCTACCGAGACTTGTCTCGCTACATAAGAGAGACTTGCCAATTTGCAGTATATTTTAATATCCACCTCAATATGGATGGTTTTAATTACACAGGCGAAGTCGACGGTGTGTGGTCCACATGTCTCTTATAGCATATTCATGAGAGCGTTTAAGAATACTGCTCAGAAAGATGATGATAATTTTGCAGACTATGGGCGCTTTTCCATTAGACGGCACGGCACCGGCACGGCGACGGCACGGCAACGATCACGTGACAATACCTATGGGAATCGATGACATGCCGTGCCGGTGCCGAGCCGTCAAGTGGAAAATACAGTACAGTCCATGGTACAGCACAGTAACCTTTGTAAAGATACTACATAACCAACAAACAAAAAAATAATAATTATATTGATAAAACTGTTGGGTATTTATTTTTAAAGATAAGAAAGAAAGAAAGTGCTTCTCTATCTGTTGCAATCACTATCAAAACCGTGAATTATAGTAGTCATAAAAAATACGACGTTATATCACAAATTAAAAACTCATGATGATGATATAACCACTATGACGTGTGGTTTGATTCATGAATAATAATTGTTATCGATAACAATAAGGTCTTGTATAATAATTAATATTTTGGGAATCTTTACACAAAGCCTATTTAAATAAATATCTGAATAGCCGCTACTTTGTTTTTATTTTAAATGTGTATGATTATGATCCCCTTCACTGAATTTATTCAAATATGCTTGCGAATGGGCGCTTTTCCACTAGACGGCACGTCAACGGCAACGGCGACGGTCACGGCGACGATCACGTGACAGATATCGTATGGAATCGATGACATACCGTGACGGTGCCGTGCCGGCATCCACTTGCCGGCACGGCACCGTCACGGTATGTCATCGATTCCCATAGATATTGTCACGTGATCGTCGCCGTGACGTCGCCGTTGCCGTTGACGTGACGTCTAGTGGAAAAGCGCCCATTATATCTTTGGTTGTTAATCGTAAATGTACAATTATTAATTTCTTGATCTTTGAAGTGTATTACTCAAATTTTCTTGTTGTGCATTGACCTCCGGAGCTCGGTACTCCGCGATCAGCTGGAGTGCCGCGCGTGGATTGTAAGCGTATTTAAGTAACCTTGCATTTTTTTATTTAAGCTTAATGGTATGGAAATAATAAATGGTATAGGTACAAATAATATTTTATATTAAAATAAAGTAAAAAAAAAGGAAAAATCTATGAAATTATTGTAAATTTTACTGAGGAAAATTCCAACGGAAAATTATTCAGAATCACCACCTGAATACACAATAAATAATATGTTCTGTTGGATGTGAATTGTTATAGTTGTTATATTTTCATCAATTCGATGCGGTCGATCTAGAATGTGTGTATTTTCTATACACAAAAAAAAAAACTATGGATTTCATCTAAAAGGATGGGAGCCACTAGCCACTAAAGAGGTCGACTGGATGGTTCATTTTAAAAATTTAAACCTTATGTTTACAGGTAGATATATCAATCACACTGTCAACTCGTTCTTCAAGCTATTTATGGTTAACTTTACCAGCTAATATTACGGACAGTAATTTCTCCACTCGGGTGATAAAAATAAAACTGTCTAGGCTGTAAACCAGTTACATAACTGACCTATGCCACTTGGCGACAAAATTAGATTATATTACGGTTCTTTATGACATCGTATCGTACGCCTACACACCATTGTCATAAGGCTCAAATTGCTCGCGTGGCTTTCTATACGAGTACAGCATAACGATATGTTTCTAGTTTGGCTTATCTGTAAGATTCCAAAACGGGTAGAGACCATTTTTGGAGGACATGAATACCAGTCTTTCTGTGGAGGGATTATTGCACTTTTCATAAGGATTGGTATAAAGGATGTTATGCTTTTATAACTTTTGACTTTGAGCCTGATTTTTCCATCAAATAAGTATGTTTAAAAAGCCTTTTACTTCTTTTAGATAATTTTTCGTAGTATGAGATATTAAATACTAAGTTTGTCAGTTTGATCGCCATATCTGCACCTGTCATAGGATACATACATATATGAAGATAAGACCCTGTATTCAGCTGTATATGATTTTAAAACTTCCTGCTTTTTTAATGCAGTTATTCAAGTTTGAAATGCTAGTGTCTCGATATCAGATATCCTGTGATGGAGGAAAGGTATGAACTAGTATTAGTAAAGTTATAATATGTAATTAAAGCCCTGTCGTGTGTCGTAAACATTCACTACCGAGGAAATCGTTAATTTAACCTAGGATTAAGAAAATGTCGTTGCGAAATTTAAATATAATTAATTAGATTAAGCCATATAAAATGGCTCCGTGTGATGCCGGGTTAGAATACCATCACCCCATAACTTCCTGTGGGTGTGGTAAAAGGCGACTAAGGGATAAATCCAGACTTGGACAGACTAGACGGGTCTCTGGACTAAACAACTCCATATTGCGAAGATCAGTTGCGTTCAGATTCAGACGGCGTTTGCGCACATTAAACTACATACTATAGCGAGATATGCTAAGTTTTGCCTTTGTCTAGCTAAAAGCAGAAGGGACGGGTGGTCACTGGACTAAACTTCACCATATTGCGCATTGCGCAGGTCAGTAGCTCTACAAGACAGCGTCTGCGCACATTATCTTACTATAGCAGGATCAGAACTGACCAAGCTTCCGGACCGACCGATAAGTAGTTATGTAGGCAGCCATTTTGTAATTGTAAGGAAACAGGCCGCGAAAAATGGGAAATAGCTGATTAATAGTTTCCGCCGAATTGTTAACTAATTTGCAGCTTCGGTTTAACGAACACAGTCTGTACAAGTAATGTCTTTTCTGAGTTCTTTCTGGGTTCAGGGTTTAAGAGAATGTATCTTTTCTCATAAATTCTGAACCCTGTCCCAATGGAAGTCTGCAACCGATATATGTTTCTTTTTTTCTATTGAAAACTAGGTAAACCTTTTATATTATGTGTAAGGACAGGTACAATAATTTACCACTCCTACTAGAATCACTTTCTAGGAATTCTCTCATGTGGATCGAGTACCGCATTCAACTTTTTCTCTCGCATCGTTTCCTGGTTTGGATTGAAAGGCCATGTCGAGCTGTGCGATCAGACCTGTCATTAATGGACATTTTTCTTGACGCCTTCTCGACTTTCTTCGACATTTATCACTTTTCCTACTTCAATAGCAGCTTTAGTGAAAAGTCTGGTTTTTTTTATTCCTAAGAGATTTTTCACTGTTGTGTAAGTTTTCGTGCCACCGAATCACACGGAAACCTCTGGTTAGAGTTATTAAAACCACATCATTGTCCTCAATGTAAACATGTTTAACTATACCGCGCTCGGCCACTCCTGGCAGACGGCGGCGTCACAATTCATTTGCTTATATATAAGATAACTCTTCTGTCTGTTACTTCAGTATATCTATAACAAACCGACAGAAGTAACGGGCATAAATAAATAATTGATAACTGAAAAGATATAAATAAAAGAAGTGTGACGCCGTCTGCCAGGTGTGGCCGAGCGCGGTATAGTAGGATTCGAACCCAAAAACCACTAGAACAGAGAGGGAATAATCCCTAATAATAATAGTGTTCTAGGTCTCAGGGGCTTCTGTCTGTCTCTTCCTCCTTACAAAGTAGCTTTCCTACCAATTTCTAATCTGCAATGGCTTAGTTAGTTAATCCAAATGTGAATATTATCTGATCCGCAGACCCATTTAAGATGATGGTGGTTGCGATTGCAGCGCTTTTACCAATTACTGACAATGTGTGGGCAGCCGTAGCAGAGTGTATAATTTACTTAAACCAGCTGCCATTTTATGAGAGTAAGTGAAACTTTTCTTTTATGGTCCTGAATGCTATGCGTGGCGAATTTTATACGCGTTTTATTTTATTTGTGATAGATATATCTTTGCAAAATTATTGAGTTCTATATCACCGGTTTATTTATTGAACAATATACTTATATTTTTACTTTTTAAAGGCATGTAGGTAGGTAGATGGCCAGACAATGGGCGCTTTTCCACTAGACGGCACGTCAACGGCAACGGCGACGGCACGGTACCGTCGACGATATCGTAGGTGAGATAATGTATGAAAATCAATCAAATTATATGACACGCTTTTCCACTTGCCGGCACGGCACCGTCACGGCATGTCATCGATTCCCATAGATATTGTCACGTTATCGTCGCCGTGCCGTCGCCGTTGCCGTTGACGTGACGTCTAGTGGAAAAGCGCCCTATAGCCGGCAAAGCAGAAGTATACCAAGAAAACGATGAAGATGATGTTTTTGTCAAAGACTGGATAAACACGGCTTAAGTTTACGAAAGATGCATAAATAAAGGGGAGGCCTTTGCGCTGAAATGGCAGACGGTAGACATACGAACTAATCAAGTAAAGGTGACAATTTTTTTTAGCCTAACCTGGACCACACACGAGTCATACCAAGTGACTAGTTAATTCGTTAACCAGTAACCCAGTTGCCAAGTCCCTAATAGCCTCACGTCCAGAAGGTGACGCAACGGTTCCGCTTTCCGCGCCGGCGCACGCGCACGGTCGAGCTGATCCGAATTCATTGCGCGCACTTTCACGCGCATAAACTGATCCAAGCATAGATCGCGATACGCGTGAGATATGGGGACGTTATTAACTCTGGGTGACGCGCGATCGGAAGGACCTTTGTAGGTTTTAAAGATATCGAAGGTTAGATCGCCCTTTTCAGGCTAGGCTCGAGCTCCTCGGTGGGGACGCACATGAGCTGATGATGATGAAGGTTGGATTTGGTATCATTATCAGCTGTGCGACGTCCTCACCTCATATAGGGAGTTTATGCTTAAGTGGGAAAGAGCCATACTCGAAGAACGAACCCCATCTGTAGGACCAAGTACCTACCCTCTAATCTAAGCTCTAAAGAATAACATCTTCTACAAGATCAAGTACCTAAACTCTATCGATGAGCTTCTGACTGCAATCTTTTTAACGAATCCTGACCACGTGTCCTTTCATCATTCAATTAAAGATTATTCTAACTGTCCATCAAATGCAATTGATGTTGAATTCTTGCAGTTGCAAGTGCATCAAAGCGTAGGTATGCGAGACTTGAAGTGCCCTCAAATGGCGTCTCGTCTTGCCAAGTTCGTCGGTGTTTATTGCACTTTTAGAACCGTGCTTTAAGGAGCCATGAAATATTTACCGGCCATTTTATTACCGCGTTAAGTTGTAATAAATAGCGTGAAAATATGGCGTCGCGAATCTAGCTGAAGACTGGTTATGTCATAATCATAACAACAGAGCTGAACATTTGGTACGGTGCGTATAGTAGTAGCATAGAAATACTCAAGCACTGTAACCAATTAGTGGTGAAGACGGATGACTAGGAACTCATGGATTGGTCACAGTCGGCGGTGCATTAGGAGATGCTAATTCTGGACAAAGGAGACAATATGGCCAAAACGAATCGCAAGTAATTCTTGCGGTAGTGCTGAAGATAGAAGCAAAAACAAATAAGGATATTAAGGCAAGAATCACGTGCGCACATCCGCTAGTCTTTGAATAAAGAATATGATAGGGAAGGACCAGAAAGATAATATAATAGTTATGCTTTAAATAGTATGATAACAACCATTCATAGTTAAGACACGAGTGATATATTGATAAATTTTTTGTGAGACTGTAAACTCAACGTGGAACTGTTTTCTGACTTTGTTGAATGCAGTTGTCCCAAGGTAACCTATCTAAAAGCATGAAGGCATAATATGACACATAGATCACTCGATGATGATTAAAATTCTGTAGTTACTGCACTGAAGTATGTACCTACCGAATTTTATGCTTCTGCTTATTTTACAACATCAATAACACGTAATTGAATCATGGAGTAATCTATTTGCTATCGAGAACAAGGCAACACCTTGATTGGATATTAAAGTAAAAACACAAATCACACCAGAACAAATTACTCGCCCGCAAATACACTAATTTGTATGATACAGCATTTAACTAGTATACTGGGGCCTAAAATGGTAGTGGTGTACGAATTCGTAGGTTATATGGAAGGAAATTGTGGGAACCTTTACCGCGTCTACAGAATATGGTTGGTCTTCTTTTCCTCGGACCTACATGTCTATTCATTGCTGAAAGAGGCCTCCCTCTTATAAATCTGTTCTACATTTTCTACCTTTTTCGAGTCTTTTTTATTTTTTTTGTCAAGTCATCTTTTACACTGGTTGATCCACTAGCAAATGCTCCGTGGGGAGGTAATATGATACAATATTATTTCTGTAAATTTAGACAAACTAGATTTTTTGCCATCCATGCAAGAATGCATGTAGTGTGCCTCTGTTGTTTGTAGCCACACAATTGGATTGAACAGCTTGAACGTGTTATTAATGGGAGCTCGGGGCAAGGGCGGTGTTAAATCGCATGTAAATGGTTAAAACAATCAGACACACTTTACATTTAATTCTATACGAGTTTTGCTATTAATAGAATTAATTTGACATCATATTGGTTGGTGTCAGTTTACGAGATTTGAGTTCTCTGATAGCAAACAGGTAATTTCGTTTTCAAAATGTTTCTGTTTTATGTTCGTAATTCATATCTAATACAAGGGTCTGAGTATAAAGGGGTAATAAATCTCTAGAGTAGTTAGTCCATGCTTAATTTGAAACTGTTTTAAGAATATCAACCTATTTTTCTTTCACATGCAGTCAAGTCACTCAATCAATCAATAAATCATCATTACAGATATAGGATCATATCAATCATCTGTCACCGACGCGACGGCGCGCGCGCAACTTGACGATGATCTTATGATCTTGGATCTTACGCTGTTGATGTTGACGTTCGTTTGTATGGTGCTTTAAACGCGGAATGACTTGGTCAGTAAATTATGTTATAAGACGTAGTACCACGAAGTAAGTGGGTACGATTATGTCAAATAGCATAATAAATAATAATATTAAGTATATTTTAATAACCTAGGTACTGTTTGTTTTGATGGGTAGTTCTTCTGCGTGATTTAGGATTTCAATCACTCAGAATTCTATTTTTAACAACTTTTTCATGGCGTGTCTATCAAAGCTTGCGACAATAGTTTTTCAATAATTTGACCACTTTTGAAAATAACGTTTCGTCATGACATAAACAATACCATTATGTTATATTATAGCTTTTAACTGCGTATTCTGTTACGGTTCTTGTCTACATAAGTATTTGGAATGTCCATTGGGAATGTCCACATATACTCTTAGAATTACTATAACCAACTATGGTATAGTTAAAACATTATTAAAGTACTCTCCTACCTGTTGACATTTTCATCCATAGTTAGGTCGACTTTATGTAATCAAATCACTTATCACCTTAAAATGAACATTACCGTTCCGTTACCGTTACCAACGACTGCATGTTTCAAGGCCCATATAGTGCAACGAATTAGAACATACTTAGATTATTATCTGCTTAATGTGAAACTTCACTTCGTAATTACTTAATTATAATTGCAATGTTGCCTATCCACTTGCATTTATACAATCTATTTTGAATGTAAAAGATGTGTACATGATATGAAGTCATCGGCAAATTGTATACGTCAAATCTTTGGCATTTGACGATGATTTTACCATGATTTTACAGATCGACTGACATAACTGTTACGTCGCCACTATGTTGTCATTGCTTCAACCGCTGTCAGTGTAACCATAGCCAAATTTAAGTTCCAAAAACTGCCGCCTGAACAGTTATGTCAGTCGATCTGTACGATTCAAATCAAATCTATATCTATATCTATGACATTTGATATGTCAAATCTGTGTGAACCTACTATGTCCTGTTGGTTATAGTCAGATGAAAATGCCAGAATGGTAATAATAATAATAAAAATAACATAACACTAATTAAGACCATTTCCCTCATTTAACAACCAGGAGCACATCGTCAAGAAGTGTTCAGTTATGACTTTATCATGTAGCACATCAGCGCGGCAATAATTTCCACCAATTAGCAGTGGCCGCGGCGCGAGGGCCCGCTATATCAGCCAATCATAAACCAGGATTATAATCACTCGTACGCTTTCTGGCGCGCGGCAGACATGACAAATTGCACGTGGAAAAAGGGGTGCACTGGACTTCATGTTTCTAAGTTGATAGGTATGCTTTGCTAGTGTCATGGCTAGCATAAAGTTCAGAAATTATCGTGCTAATATTAGTATGACTTTTATTGGTATAGTCTGTGGCTATGTAGGAATATACACAGGAATACGACTTATCATAGAGATTTATTTCAACAGTTGCGTTATGATTGCGTTGATATGAACGAAATAATTAAGAGGAAGGACAGTACTGCATAAAGGTCAGTAAAATAATTAAACACAAAGAAAGAAAAGGATACATTATAATCAAACTAAACTTTTTATTTACAGTTTTTGAGTTTCATGTAGAAGGATAAATTGTCTAAGCAAACAACAAAAAATAACGAAGTCTAGTCAGCCAGACACAAACACAGTCAGTGTACGAAAAAGGCAATAAAAAGAAACTCTAATCGATACCTACACGAGAATTGAAAACAGTAGAAAGCAGAAGGCGAAATGGAGTGAGGAGGGAAGTGCTAAGAAAAAAAAAACGTTAAGAGACCGGAGACGGACGGGATGTTGCAATTTACTTACAAAAGCATTTTAAGAATAAAGACGGATGTTCAGACGGTGTAAGGGACAGCTTCCCGCAAACTAATAGGGGTTGCCTGTCAAGTCATCGAAACTGAACAACTTTCACTAGGAAATTCTTTCAGGAAATGAAAAATTATTTTAGTTTCCCGATATAGTTAGGTCTGATCGAGGTGCTTATTTTGTATGGGAAAGTAAAATTTTACATAATAGATGGAAGGAGTATAATTTATTACTGTATAGAGATAGTTTTTACTTCCGTGCTGGACTGGGAGCGATAGAAGAAACACGCTCCCGGGCATGCTGTAAAAATCAGCTAAGGGATTCGAGGGTTTCAGTATTGTAATTTAGGCGGTGGGCTGACAACCTGTCACTATAACAATATACAGATCTATCTGGAATAACCCTCAAAACTTGTTAGACGTGGCGTATCGACCTTTGTTTAGGTCGTTTACGCTCTGCCTACCCTAATAGGGATAAAGGCGTGATTTTATGTAGGTATGTATGTATGTAAGAGATAGCTTTTTCCTGCTTTGAGATACATCAGAGTGTAATCCTTAATCTATTATCAAAATAAATGTACCTTCTTATATTTATGAATAGAATAATGTACTCACTGGCTCTCAAATGTAGCACATTTGCATCCTGCCGTGCGATCTGAAAAGAAGACAATACATCGTTAAAATAAATATTAAATACGGTAGTTGAACAAAGAACATAAAATAAAATAAACTTCGATCTTTAGTTTGCAGTTATTAATATAACTAAGTATACCTACGGGGTGTAAGGGACAGCGTCCCGCAAACTGATAGGGGTTGTTCAGTCAACGAAACTGGGCGTCTATTCTACTCGAAAACGCTCGCCTCGCCCCGTCGAGTCGAACGCCGTTCGTCATAAGCTTGACGGGTCCCGTCAAATACAGTGTGAAAGTGAAGCAAGATAAGCGATCATAGACTACTATAGACTTATAAATAAACCTACTTCCGATTGATAATGTTTAATGCTAAGGTTTAATGAGATTGATTGATTGATGTTTACTCTGAAAATAATTGGACGTAAAAAAATGCCAAGTTTTCGATCATAAGCCTTGAAAAGTAGTAAGTGAATAGGTAAGATAATACATACATACTATCACGTCTGTATCTCTAATGGGGTAGACAGAGTGTTAACGACCCAAACAAAGGTCGTTTCTCGTTCCTCTACGTATGTTTGAGGTTTGTTTAAGATAAATCTGTATATTACAATGACATGTTGTCAGCTTCTTTATTCCCATTATCTGGGGTCGGCTCTCCTTGTCCGTCTTCTATATTCTCAGCCTATCGCCTAAATTACAATATTATACTTCAGCCCTTGCATGCTTTTATAGCCTGCCCGGGAGGCGATGCAGCTAGCGCATTCTATGTTTTTTTTTAGTATGCAAACTTTACTCTCGGTCCAGCATGGAAAGAAAAACAAGCTTTACGTGCTTTTCCCGAGTTACCAGCGAAGACAAAAATCTTTAATTCCTGGTAGGTACCTAACTAGAAAACGTTGCATCGTAAGGCCTTTACTCTAACACACTGTGCCACCAGCATATTGTCGCCGGTCATGCCGCCAGCATTATCGCCGCCGGCATGCCGTGCGATTCTCGCGCTGAATAGTTTTTAACATAAAACTGCACTTTATGTTAAAAGCAAAATATTTGGCACAGTGCTAGTTACATGACTAATTTTTCGTGTCTTTTATTGTTTAGCTGGGCTCTTAGGCTAACTCACCTCACCAGGTACTCGGAACCTTCGATTATTCAAGTTTTAATAATGTTTCCTTTATCTGCATACAAAACCTGATTCACTTGCTAATTTTCAGCTTTATAGGTTAACGGGAAGTACCAGTTCTATTTTGACAATCCCTATATGTGTCAGTCGGTGGGTGTCGTTTTCGTCTAACTTGGCATATTCGTTTCATGATTCTAGCTTTAGGATCTGCGTTGATGAGTTCGTTAATCATTCAGTAAGATTTTAGATTTGGGCCCCCCGCCTGGTCTTCCAGCCTCCTACATATTGGAACTTTTACTATGTTTTCTGCCTAAGCATAAGCACTCTGAACATTTTTTTGTAGAAATGGTTCAACATATAGCTCACGCACTCTACTCCATAATACTGGAAGCTCCGGGGCTCGAACTATATGTATTTTGATTTTTTACCCAAAAGCTCCAAGACAGATTGATAATGATTGATTGCAAATTTATTTGCACATAAACCCTTATTTTAAAACCTTTAGAACCATGTGACCTCCGGAACCTCCTGTCAGTCTATAGTGTCAGCTTAATTGTCAGTCAGTCAGTCAAGTTAAAAAATTAGATTTTCTGTATATAATTTAGAAATAAACATCTAGAAATCAACTGTCTTCTACACTGTAGAATTTACACAGTTTACCAACGAATCCCAAAATTCTTCAGTCACATAACGCGCAACGAGAACTCCCCATAGAACTGCTGGTGGTGCAGGGAAAAGTGGAGGGGAAAATGCCTCGCAGCCGCTCACCAACTAGATGGACGGATCAGATAAAATCTGTGATCAAGAATACCATTACCGAATGTTCGCACGAAACCAGTAATAGGACTAGATGCCAATGCATCGTTAGACAGGCTACACAGAATCCTGCCAATTCCCGGCCACGACCACTCTGCCAAGAGTAAAAGACTAAGAAGAAGAAAAAGAGAAATCCAACATACAGACAATTTCGATGTGCGAACATTTCCATGAAACTCATCCCACCGCATAATAATCAGCGGTAGTTTATTTTAGGGCACAGACTCCCGGCCCATTTTAGGAAGCAGGAGTCTCTGCTGATCAAAGCAAACTAGTACTCCGACCCTTGCATGATCCTTTTTATCGACGTCCCCAAATCGGCCCAAAAATCTAAGTGGAACCAAATATCTGTAACTATTATATTTAGAGCAGATTTGCACATTGAGCACGGCCTCGGAGAGAATAATTGTGATAGGTAGTTAAGTGTACGTACGTGTACTAACAGCTTAATTGTAGTGCGTGCGAGTGAAAATTATATTTTTCTTGCAATAAATGATCAAAATATTTTCAGTTTTATTTTATTATCATTAAATCCATAACGTTGATTTAGTTTCACCTGGACACTAATACATAATTTACCACTGGTTAGTGTGATTAACATAAATAATTCACTCAAACAATGATTGGCTGACCATATTTGAGGATGTGATGTGAATCAACTCAACGTAGCTACTCATGAAACTGAACAACTTTCCCCAGAGAACATACATAGGTCCAAATATGCAAAAAAATAGGTCAGTACCCCAAAACTTAGAACCCCTGACATCATTTGTATCCAAATATGTTTTAAAGTTGTTCAGTTTCGTAATAAAATAGAAAATCTATAAAATCCGATGAATCTCGGTGTAATAAATTATATTTAAAAAGCAGTAATTTAATTTTATTACATTCACATAATTTCGTGTTAGCAAACGAGACCAAACCGACGGATTACCGTGCCCTCCGAAGCACAGATTTATCTTTTTTGGCAGCTGTTAGGTGATTCAGCCTGTATTGTCTTAACTAAGTACTCAAGGGTCAGCCTTACATGATAATGATAAATCACAACTTTTTTTTTAACGTTCAAAAATGTGTTATTTACAACATGGGATATTTACAAAAATGACTTAATTAAAACTAATTAAAGGTAATAAATGGCCTCCAGAGCGTCCTGCTGTGGCATGGTGCCCAGCACGCTGGCAGCTTTCTGCGATTTCTTGATCAGGGGCAAAAGGTTCAGACTCTGACCATTAGACAGACCAGTGATGACAGAAGAGTTGACGGTGGATCGGGGTACAGCAAGTAATTTTGCGTCAAATACCAGATTAGAATAGCATCTCTCCATCTCTTCCCGCGGATGCCGTAAAGGCCGACAATTAAATTTATAAAATGGATCTGGACAGCAGCAACTCACCTGCCAAGCGTCGCGAGAAAGGCAATTATCCTCCAACAAGAGAGGCCCATGTCCTGAAATGGACTTATAGTGGCTCATATTAAAAAATAAAATAGAATAAAAAATATTTGTTTGATGATATTTGGCGCCTAATTCTAGTTGGGAGGGTGGTGTTTTTCATTATGTTATTAATCATACATAATGTGCCTACTAAGTAGTTGTGTAAAAGCTAGACCATTTTGCAAGTGGGCGTAGCGTCTAAACCACTTTGTGTTAAATGGTGTATTTTTCCCATAATATCAATGATAACCTATAGATCATATATTATAGGAAAAATATAGAAATAATAATACTTTTAATTCATAATTATGACCCATTCGCCTTTGCGACGGCACCTAATTTCGTGTAAAAGCTAGAGAATTTTGCAAGTGGGCGTAGCGTGTAAACCACTTTGTGTAAAGTAGTGCATTTTACCCATAATATCAATGATAACCTATAGATGATATATAATAGAAGAAATAAAGTAATAATAATACTTTTAATACATAATTTTGACCCATTCGCCTTTGCGACGGCACCTAATTTCGTGTAAAGGCTAGAGAATTTTGCAAGTGGGCGTAGCGTCTAAACCACTTTGTGTAAAGTGGTGCATTTTACCCATAATATCAATGATAACCTATAGATGATATATGATAGAAGAAATAAAGTAATAATAATACTTTTAATACATAATTTTGACCCATTCGCCTTTGCAAAGGCACCTAATTGTCGCCTGGCTCGTTGTCGAATGCTTGTCGAAAATAAAGGTAAATAATACAATTTTGGGTTGTCAAATTATCACCAAATTACCGATATCATAGACAAAAAACGAATTTAATAAAAAATAAATTGTAGAAAGGAACAAAAAATCACAGTTTGATACGGTTCTCAATGAACGTGGGCGGAGGCGCAGCAGTACAAGGAGAACTATCAAATCAATGTCAAATCTAAAGGTGGCAGCGTAAGTTCCTTTTTTCACCACGCGAATTTAAAGCGTGGTCGTACCTTATCATACGCAACTTGACATCTGTTTGTTTACAAACAAAGCGAAAAATTTGACAGCGTCGAGTGATGACGTCTTCCATACAAAGTTCTGTCAAAGTCAAGATAAGGCGCTCGACGCGCCAGAGCTGAATAGACCCCCTGGGGTCGAATATTTTTTAAAGGACAAAGAGGTTAATACTACACTTTATGATATTGTTCCTATGCCCGTAAATCTGATGGAATATAAATACGCCATATTCTTCTAGGTATACGTTATCGTCAGTGCTTTGAGTGACATCAGGAACGACTTCTTCTTGGATTAAGTACGCCTTTTACCAGATAGGTACGATTATTTTCGCGTATATCTCTTATTACGCAAATGATCAGTAAACTTTGCTTAAAGAAACCTGTGGCGATTATGGTGTAAAAAGAAGACTGTGACGATCACAAAACATCCAGCACAGTACTAACCTCCCATCTGCTCATACTTCTGAGACTAAACAAGGTGTTTACGAGCAAGATTCCGATCTCGAAAGAACTCCTCAGCGAATAAATTATAAAGTCCACTGTGGACCTTACCTTACCGAATCCTCGTATCATTGGCCCTGTGTCGCCTTAATTGGGCGATGTAGCTCGGACCTCGGAAAAAACTTTACATTTGTTAGGTATTCTGAGAATTGTACACTTGTTGCTCTCGTGAGGTTAGTTTTGTTGCTGTTTAATAAGAGCCCGATGAAAATAAGTGGTCGTTGGCGAGTTGCTTGTGAGCTATGTTGCATTTAAACGAATTTTAAATGATTTCGTCTATTCAGACAGACATTTTAATTCACGCTACTTTGTCATATTCTAATTAACATTTTGTCAGATATTGAATGGTTACACAAAAATCTCGTATTAAAATACCTGTAAAATTTTAACAAAAAAGAAGCGCATTATTTGTCGAAAGAATATTACAGATAGGCTTTTTACTAACCTACTCGTACTTATTCCATTTCCACTGCATATCCCAGATAACTGACATCTGAAAATCATTGTTCTTATTTACGAAATATTATCATCAAACTCTTTCTTAAAATGTAGGTACGAATACAATTCCTTTAAAAGCGTTGTGATATAAAAAGTACACTCGTGAAAAAAAGTATCTGCCGGGTAATGGCTTGGCGCGCGTGTCACCGAAAGCAAATTGTTTATTATTTTTTATGGGGTTTGATGCCGACGACAGTTAGGTGTAGCCATCGGTGTAAACAGCTAGCTAGTCGTGTTTGCTTAGCGCAGGTATGGTAATGGTAGAGTGTAAAAATGTGGAGAGTTTTGATGGAAAGTATTAGGAAGGTACGTCGTAACTATGATTAGCATTATGAATTATTTAAACAAGAAATATTCTTAAATTATAAAAATACAATTCTATGAATACTTAAGTCATCTCGTGACGATCGTATGGAAAATTAGATAGGTATACTGGTATAAGTAGCCGAAAGTTATGATCAAATTCAGGTAGCTACTTATGAGAGCTTGAATATGCTTTTGTCACAGATTCTACTTCAACTTATAAGTTTAGTAATATTACAGAATAGCAATCTTATCAGCCAAATGAAGAGGTACACTTAGGTAAAGATACTTTCACGAAGCATTAATTCTTCTCCATATTACTCTTTGGCGACATATCAACTGTACAGGTTAAATGCTCGTAATACAAGTCCCATATTTCACACTTTCCCAGCATCTCCCAAGGTGGATCGCTAAGCGGCTGATGCTTCAGGATGAGAAACGAGCGGAAGGGGTGCGGCGGGGGGTGTATTGTAAACACAATTACCCCCCCGCGTTGGGGGGCAAATGGCGGCTAAACGACCCATTCGCCAGTGATTTGTTAGCAATATGCTTGAGATTCCGAACCAAGAAATGCTTTTAAAATTTGCGGTTTGCTTGTGTTCGTTTTTCCCGGTTATAGTCGTATCTGCTATAATATTGTTGGCACGGTTGTGTAATTTTTATGGATATTGTAGCGATAAAAAAGTTGCTCTGTCTAGCTGCCTCCGTAGCATGGCCCTGCGATAACGAATACATCGCATCTATCTGTCAAACTCCCATACAATTGGGTACTTGACTGGGTAGCTTAAAAAATTCAAAACGTTTATACTTAAAACTGATGGCTAAAAATATTGTGGATTTCATTCATCATTCAAAAAAAAATGCACATTTAGATTTTAATAATCGAATTAAAAGTATATAAGTTATTGATTTGATTAGTCAGTACATACTAAAATGTGACGTCATAATTTACTATTTTCATACAAAAAAGCGTTTTTGACATTTCATAAAAAGTTGCTGATTTGACTAGTTGGAAAGTAGCCAATTTGACAGATATAGATGTGATAAAATGAAATCGCGGCCTTATCGCGGCTGAAGCTACGAATTTGCGCACTAAACCGTCTAAACCATGGTCGTGATGAGGTCGAGGATGAGGCAGTCTCCAATTTTGACAGTTTACAGTACTTTATTCCTCAAAAGATTAGGTGTGAAGTAAATCGTCTATTCTTTATATTGCATACAATCATCTTTTGGTATATAATAGGTAAACTTAGTGTCCCTTGTATTAGCACGAAACATGCGTATTTTCCTAACAACTTGCCTTTACAGGTGCCAGTGGTTACACCGTAAAGAAGTAATACCTAACAGTTGCTTTAGTGTCTATAGCTGCGGATTTACATGGATATTCATTACAATCATGCTATCATCCAACACAAAACGAATACAAAACCGATCTGCAGAGTGTCCATGTAGAGTTAGACTCCCATGCCATAATTCCTTTGGCCGACGGCAGTAGGTGTGAAATATAATTTCTTTCTTCATCGGCAGTGGTTCATTCGATCGGTATCGCTGTTATCCGGCGTGTAGGTGCGTCCGCTTTAATAAAAGCGATAATTAAATGTTGTACCTGAGTTGTTTATACTCCGGGAGAGCGCCCCGCCCTCTAGCGCCGCGCTTGTTACAACCGTAAGGGATTAACGAGGGATAAAATGTTTTGTCCAGCAAAACAATTGAATGGACAGCAGAATAAATTATCACCCAGAGTCCTACTCTAGATCGGTATTATTTACTACCTGTTAAATGTCAACAATATACTGAATTTCCTGAATTTTTTTACCATATCCTTAATAATATCATAATTTTCCTGAAAAATACCAAGCATTAAATTCAAAAACAGTAAACGGATGCATACATTTTTTAGTGTTTAGATTGTGAAAAGTGTACAGTAGTAGACTGTAGTAGTGGTAGCATACAGTTTTTCGGAATTATAGGCATGATATTAAGCAGTTGATGTGCGTATAATATTGGAGATATGTCATGCTTTCCTTTTCAAGAAATTTTTGACGCCCGATTAAATACGGGCCATTTCCAAGGAGTCTCAGTGCATACGTTATTTTTGAATAAGCAGTACGCCTCCTCTTAAAAGAATAACGGTTGCAGAAGTTGTGCTGCTTTTGCAGTACGAGTGCATGTTATGTTTTATCACCCGCTTCTCGCCTGGAATGGCATACCTAAGTATAAGTGTCAGGCAAGGTAAAATATGGCATGAATTTACGGATTTGTATTATTTTAGATCAAATGGTATCGTAATATCAGTATTTTAAATATAGATAGAATTTATCATTGATTAGGATGATAAAACTGGTTAATAATGTGTCCTAAAAGTGAACTACGAGCTATGTATGTCCGGTTGAACTCAATATCTTGCACCACGCTTGAAAATCAAGCAAGCACGCACGCTACTAGGGAAACATAGCAAATACCACCCAAACGAAGGAATCCCATGAGCAGCCAGCAGTGGGAATTTATTATAGCAAGTAACACTTAAATAGATCATTTATATGTGTTGGAATTGGAACTATCTACGCAGTGTTTTATATCAGTTTTATTTGAATAAAACGTAATAAAATTAAATTCCGATTACCTCGTTCATCATCTAGGCACCTAAGATAAAAAAATCAGTCCAGCTAGTCTTGTTATGGTATGGTGTGCAGAGCCAGCGGGCTGCAGCGCGGCCGGCGCGGGCGCAGGCCCGGCGGCGCTCGCACGAAAACCACGCCTACACAGACACGCAGCTAGGACCTGTGCTGTCTAAATTTGGTCTGTACCAAACAGTACACGTAAGTATTTATTGTTACGGTGTGTAGGCATCGAGCCCATAAAGTCTACTGCTGGAAATGGGTCTCCCTTGAAAAGTTCAATATTTTGGATTTGCTTTATACTCTAGCCTTTCAATAGCAATCGAGACAGGGTCAACAATGGAGAAAGCTTACTAAAAAGCTTTAATGTTTGTCACAGGTGGGAAGTAAGGGTAGTCGCAAGCCAGGTGACCCTCCACAGAGCCTACCAACACAGCTTATTTGAGAATGTTCAGTCAGTCGGACTTCGGACTTAAGTATCCATGGTAAACTGTCATGCTTAACAAGTGATTAGTCAAGAACATCAAACCTTCTTTAGTATGATTACAAAAATTAACGTGATAATAGCGTATCTTCCCTCTATACGATCTATGTTACTCTAAATTATGTCCCACATCTTCTATCTGAAACAAAAAAAAGATGATTCTTTGCTACATTTTCCTAAATCCTTTCCTGTTTTTCCCAACAGGTAGGTACATAGAGTGCGCCTGCGCATGAAATACTGAGCGATCTCATTGCGCGAGTGCGAGCGGGGCCGGCCCGCAAGCGGAGACGCAGGCCATAATAATGAGACGTTATTTATTAGACACCCCCCTAACTAATCACTCCGGACACAGCCCAGATAAAGCTGGCAACCAAGAGAAAAAACCTATGCAACAAATTGTATTTGGAACAATATGATTTGTGGCTCATTCATGCGTTAGTTGAGCGATAAACGTCGGTATAGATCAGCTGACCTTTTTTGACGAGGTCGTAATGTTCTGTTATTATTTCTCTCACCTCTTGCTAAATAAGTACTTAGATCAATGCATGGTAAATGATCCTTTTTCTGGTCATCCGAATCTTCCAAACATTATTACTAGGTAATATGGAAGAACTGTAAGATTCCCGAAAATCTTAGGATGGAAGTCGTGAATTCACAAACATCAATCTGATGAAAAAATTTACAGTACCGAAATCAATATACATTAAATAAGTAACTAATTAATCTTTATTATCTATCAAGTTCTTTCTATAAGCTTCCGTTATTCCTGTTTAAAAGCAATTTAGTAATTTCATCATTTTTGGTAAGGACGCTTCAGTGTACACCGTACCTACTTATTTGCAGCTCATACTTGGGCCTCGTTTCATAAAACTACAAAATACAAGTCCATTCGACGTACATTGGCGGTTAGGTGTATAAATCTCTCTACTAATCGTAGGCTTACTTGTTAATGTATATCGAATGTGATTTGTAAATCGTAGTGTTATGAAACATGCCCTTAGAGGCGCGAAGTACAGCGCACGCGCACGCCCACCGCAGATAGCGCTAACGAGAGCCGTATCCGAGATCTGCGCCGGAGTGCATTTAGTAATATTATTCATCGCTCCACTGCATTATATTCGTAGCAGTTACAACTTGTATTGGGAATATAAGTGTGGAATGCAAATAGCTGTTGCTGTGGTGTTTGTAGAAATAAGTTATGGGAATTACTAGTACGGATCTAATCTTAAACTACTATTTTTTTTGTATTTTACTACAAGTAAAGATAAGGTAAAGCTAATACGTTTCGATTTATGTGTAAAAGTATTGCTTCTTAAATGAAATAAATATTTTGGATGCTAAATACTTTTCTAGGCGTAATGCTTTTAATAGTTTTCTTTTATGTGTCATTTATTTTCAATTCAGTTTTAATGTTCTTGTAATACCACTATACAAGGATCGTGACATAAAGCGTTTGTCGGCCGAGCCCATAAAGTTCCAGTTGTTCCTCTTAGTCAGCCTGGGAAGCACCGACCAGCGACGCAGCTGAATACAAATATGAACAATTACTGGTTCGTAGAACTTCCCCACGAGATATAACATGGTGAGTCAGCACACTGCTGGATCCATACTAATCTACTCGAGACATGCCTGAGACGGTTTTCGAGGTTTTGGTTGGCATTATTCTCTAGTACTTAATCAAAGATGGACCTCTGACTCGAATAAATTCATAGATTTACAACTTTTTTATACTTCTTTTGTACTTTCACACGAGGTGAGTATAAGCTTTTGTTTCTTCATGAGGCTAGCTAAGGCCCGTATTTATAATCAGCTCTCAAGAGTGACAGCGAGTTTGAGTTCGTATTGGAAATGTCATTTCAGTACAAAACGACCTGTCAAATCAATACTTAAGATTGCTCTCAATCTTGAGAGTGCTTTATAAATACGAGCCTAAGTATTTTTGCTAGTATGATATTTAGAAAATGAGAATTGAATTCATAAAAATCATGGTCAATATGTGCCATCTACATTTAATTTTCTATGCTAACAAAATTTTCTACTTACATCTTTCATTTTATTAAAGTAGAGTAAAGAAAATGATGACCGAGAACTATAAAAAACGGGGGCATTCAACTCTTCAAACAGCAAATCCTTGAGCAAAACAGAGCTACCTCAGTGTTCAGTCGGTGTATAAGAATCGAAACACGGCAAGATGCTATTGATTATGAATCTACAAGGTACGGATTCCAAAAAACCGTCGATACGATCGAACCACTTTTCGTGACTCGACTTCCACAGTGGCTCACCTAAGGACTCAGACACCAGTGAGTCGTATCCCACCAGAAACATCTGTACAGCGATATAGCACGATCCGAACTCGAGATTATGCTAAATCGATGTCGAGACGTGTCGAACGGGCTATCTCGAATCGATATAAATCATCTTATTAACTATTGTTTTGGGAGGTGTGGTGTGAAGAGATCCTATCGGCTGATGTGTTTTAAATTAACATAATAGGTTTTGTGAATGGCCGTTGCCGTTCTGTGTTTGTTGTGAGAGTGGAATCGGGCTTATTGATGATATGATGAGAGGTGTCGATCCATGATGTAATTCTTTCATTGCTGGTGTAGCATGCTTGTTGTATAACGAAACCGTGTTTTAACTTCAATGAAGCAAAATACGGTATAAAACCACTATTATGTATCGTCAGTATTTAAACCTACCTGTAAGGTATACTGTCTTGTATCCTTTAGAACCGAGTATGTAAACTAATCAGCTACATAATTTCGTTTAGTTTCCATTTCAATTAACAAACAGATTCGCAGATAATTCTGAGTCGTGGACCACCTCCAAACTTCTCACTGACCCTAGCTTGCTGACGATTTACCGCCCAAATCGGCAATCAAACTATTAATTTTGTAAGAACATAGGTACCACCGGTCAGCCCAGCTGAGCCAGCCGCCATCCGCACCATGACGAGAGGTTTTCGCCCATCCTCTGTCCGGGTTATTATAAAATAATGAAACTCGAGTGCCCCGCTGCGCGCCACAATTGGCCTCCTTAGCCGCCTCACCACCCGTTTAGCTGTTTTAATTTTTAGTTTGTCTACTAACGGTGTCGTAATATTGAAGCTATAGAACCACTATAGAACCTCAATAGAACCACAGCAATAGCCCTGTCCGCCTACACGTGATTGCTGACCGCTGTGTTTTGTAAATTTAATTTGATAGCATGTGAGTTGGTATTGTGTTGATCAAAGTTGATCGCATGTCATGTTTCTTGTGTTAAGCAAATGTTTGACACTATCGTCTTGAAAAACTTGTCAAATATCGATAATAGTGATTCAAGCATTCCAAAGTTATATTAGCACCTTGGTCAAAAAAAAGGCTTGCGGTCATGCGGTCACAAAAATCCAATTACTAAAACAGCAATTACAAAGGTGTATAGGTATTGGTGCGTGTTGTGACTTTGGGGCCATGTGTCGGGGCGGTTGGCGGTATCTTCAGATCTTCACGCGTCGTCGCACGCGCACCCCGCCAGTCCGCCGCGTAGGACACTGCGCACTGCTGCAATCGTGGACATGCTGATTAGCTATTGTACTGTAATTACTAGTTATTTATGGTTTTATGCTTTTAGTGTAGGGAACCCAGTTATAGTCTACGTGAAAACAAAATTGCAAAACATTACTTCAAAATTAACAACGAAAAAAGCTGAATCAATGAGTACTTATTTGTACCACAGGTTTATTTCTGGGTAGAATTTTTTTTATCAAAAGCCTACTTATTACAGCCTATATTTCCACAATAATGGTAAAGTGTATTCGTAGCTAAAAAAAAATATTAGTTAAACAAACATTAATACGAAGAGGTTTGTTTGCCTTTGATTGGTCATAAGTATTATAGTACGTTTCCTGTATATAGTAAGACATTCCTACGTTATGGTTACGATTACTCGTAACTCCGACTCAGTGAATTGCGCAGAACATTTTCCTATCCGTGCTCCGCCGATCAACCTGTCTGCTGTCTGCCGAACATTCGATCAATGTGAGTCGTAATCAATGAAGTCGTGTCGGCGTCTTTGCGGTTTTAACTAACCGAACTTTTTCAAAAGCTACGAAAATCTTGGATGCGCCTAGTTTCACTGCATTTGATGGGTTTTTTTTTTAACCTAGAAGAGAATTAGTAATGTTGGTTGAAGTATTCTATTACTTCCTTTGAATAAAGAATAATCCTTTATTCGTATCGATAATCTTACGAAATATACCTATAGTGCCTGGCCAGGTCTAGGAGATGGACAAGTATACGTCGTCTTTTCTGTTAACGAAACGCGTGTTTGTTTATAAGTGTCCTCTTTTCTTGTGGTCTGCATAAAGCGCTGATTTTAAAATGGCTACCGTTGCTGCTACGACGTAGCAACTGTAGCTACGTAGATGCTGAAACAGAAT
>JARACY010003720.1:0-31193 GCA_029255725.1 Scrobipalpa atriplicella | reverse complement strand
ATGAAAGTGAGCATATATTTACAAAAAATATCGCACTCCAATTATTGGGTATTTATGAAATTAATTTCAAGAATCTTTATTTATTGACGTGACAACGTCTATTAAATCTGATATAGTTTCAAAGAGTAGATATCTTTTGTACGAATAACTATATACGAGTATAACAAAAATTACACGCTATACAGTCGAGGATAAAAATATCTATATCCGTCTAACTGTCTATCCATGAACGTCTTAAAATTTGTTTTTTTTTTTCAACATAGAACAATAGACATGTAGGTATAAAGACACGAAGAAAGTATACAGACAGCTTACATGAAAATACTAACAGAATTCTAGTCGATAGAACCCTAAAAGGAAAGGCAAAATAGCGTGTTATTATTTTCCAATTTGCATAATGGACGGCGAGCAGAGCCGTATCATTAAAGAGCCCACAATAGCCCATCGTCATCGCGGATTCCATAAATAGCAGCACTTGAGTGCAACTACAATAATAGATTGCTTTACTAGGAATATTATATGGTTTCCGATTAAGCTATCGATTGGCAATTCGACTGAAGTTATAAAAAAGGTTAAAACATAAAGAGATGCTTTTCCTGACCTACCTGTGTATATTTATCACCTGTTTTAATACTTGATTTTATCTTCATCCCTTTCTTCCTTTGATTATCGTACCTATGTTTCCCTATGTGCCTCGACCTCATATTGTCCTCTCTTCTCTCTGCCTTGACAAATAAGTTAGTGATCTTCTGATCAACGTAAATAGTTCTATATGAACGAAAAGGAACTTTTATTTATCAGAATCAGAAAAAAACTTTATGCATTTACTAAAAATCTTTATGGATACCTACCTAAACAATTATTAGCTGAAAGCATCTGGCAGTGTAAAAACTGAAAGCCAACTATTCACTATTCACTGATTATATCAACATGAAAACCACCACTACTAGTTCTGTCTGCGTAACATGCTATTCAGTAAATGAATCGCAACCGCAAGTGCCTTACATCACCGTAGCCATGTGACGAGGCGGCCCTGTGACGTAGAGTTGCCGTGACGCAGCTACCATATCAAAAGCCGCCTCTGGTTAATCTCACCACATAGGGCTGTCAAACACCAAAGCCTCGAAATTTGCCTACCTCAAGTAACCCGAATCCCCCGATTTTCTCAGGGCTGAAAGGGTTCGGGGCCGACATTGTTGAATGGAATGTTTGATGCGGTCCGGATTTCGAACCTTTGAGGAATTCGAACCCTTCATTTTTCTCATAATTATTGAACGAAATTTTGATCGGGTTCTGCTATATTTTATGTTGGGATAAAATACTTGCTCTATCATAAAAATGTACAAAATTTATATTTCACTGCGCTCAATGAAGATTCTATTTTCGAGAAACCGAACACCCACCTCACAGCCGCACCTCAACGATTGATCTACAATCTCTAACAATAGAATCTCTAGCTATACATTGAAGCTGGTAGAGATAGCAGCCCTACATCCGAAGCTGATCGCTTTGTCCGAACTGTTTACACTGTGGTCTATTTTCGCTGTCCATCATCTGGCCATTGTTAACTGTGTTTACCGCGGTGCGAGTGGACTTGCCTGCGGTCGCCGCGTCTTTTGTGGTCGGCTCAACAAGTGCTATCCGATTCTCTTAGCCATGACTTCATTATGCAAAAGGTCTCCATTATATGTATACTTATTATGGTGTCATATTACGACGCAGATGCGATGCAGAAGTATTTAAAAAATATATGTTAGTAAAAGTCATTTACGAAAAACTTTTTTATACCTATAACGAACTTTAAGAACTTTTAAATATTATAACCGTGATTTTCACAGAAGCTGACCTAGATTTATGACTTTAATACGCACAAATCGACAGGCACCTGTTTTATGCCCCGAAATATAAAGTGTAGGTCAAATAATTTTCACAACCGATCTATGAATTTATTAACGATCTATAAACTTCATTAATTTCCAAATCATTATGATAATAATATTGACGTATTTTCATTAATTTTACGTCAGGAGTCGTGTTATCACTTCTACTGATAGATAGTACTGACAGCTCATATTAAATTACATTTCTTGCGTACAATTTGTATGAGCTCTCAGATGTCATCGTATTTATATAGAAACCGGGAGGTAATTCATGCTACTTATTTATTATTTATTTTATTTTTATTTTTTCAGAACACCTACAGCTAGGTTACAATAGGTAATACATAAAAATATATCAACAAAGCCATTTACGGGTGTCCGCAGATAGATACAAAATCTGGATGTAGACTTAAAAAGCCTGAGAGATTGACTTAATCAACAACTAATTTTAGAGTATGTAGGTTTATATAACAATAGAGAGATTATATTGAGTGATGTTGCGCTTGCGACTGAGTAAAGCCAAAGAAATTATTACTAAATATTCGCCTTATTTCCGAGGGTTTTGAACAAAACAAATCTAAATCATCGTGTTGTGTTACAAGTTTATTAACTGAATTACTGACTCTTAATAGAAATGAATTCCGACGATAGTTGGTTTTAGCTTGCGGATCAGCTAGTGGTTTCTTGTGTCTGACAGATGAGCTACGAGGTACATGTATAAATACTTTTTCCAGAAGGTCAGGACAGTCAATACCTCCATTCAAAATATTTAACAAATATATCAGGTCAGATACCTCCCGTCTTTTGACCAAAGGTAGAAAATGGTACTTTTTACACCTAGTATCATAACCGTGGTCCTTTCTCTTACATTTAAATTGAAGGTATCGAAGGAACCGTTTTTGAATGCATTCTATTCGATCAATATGGACATTGTACTGTGGGTTCCAAACGACTGATGCATACTCCAGGATACTGCGCACATATGAACAATATAGTACTTTAATTGGCTTTAGAGTTTTGAACATTGAGGTGGATCTCTTTATGAAACCAAGGGACTTAGAAGCCTTTTTAATAATATAATCAATATGTTGATCATAAGCTACTTTAGTATCCTGAATCACGCCAACTAAAGACTTGAAAGATTACAATTCGCTGAAAGTGGAACGTACCACGTACATAGAAGCAGTACCTCATTTCATCACTTTTAATATTATGACTCAGAACTCTTGCTTTGTTGAATGGAATGTTTGATGCGGTCCGGATTTCGAACCTTTGAGGAATTCGAACCCTTCATTTTTCTCATAATTATTGAACGAAATTTTGATCGGGTTCTGCTATATTTTATGTTGGGATAAAATACTTGCTCTATCATAAAAATGTACAAAATTTATATTTCACTGCGCTCAATGAAGATTCTATTTTCGAGAAACCGAACACCCACCTCACAGCCGCACCTCAACGATTGATCTACAATCTCTAACAATAGAATCTCTAGCTATACATTGAAGCTGGTAGAGATAGCAGCCCTACATCCGAAGCTGATCGCTTTGTCCGAACTGTTTACACTGTGGTCTATTTTCGCTGTCCATCATTTCGGTACGGACTGTCAAATATACCAATCTTGAGATCCTTTCATAAATACAAGCCTCAAATTCAAGGAGCTAAGATTCCTTATACGCACAACAGACGAATGGTATTAATTTTAATTTAATGATCTCCATTAGGATCTTCACGAAATCTGTGGTTTGCGGTTTCTTTTATGAGCAATTTTATTGTGACTAAGTTTCCTAATGCGTACAACCCTTATCGCTTCAGAATGAGAAAGAATTTCCCCTGGGTAAGCTTGCTCCGCCATCAACTCCAACTCTGTCACCTTTGACCTAAACTGAAGAGCCAAGAACAAGCCATGCCCCATTAAAAAAAAAATACGAGTACACAGCAGCTTGCGGGAACAAGATACTTTTCTGCCTCTGCTACAAGGCCGTGAAAAGTTTCTGTTCCCATTACCATCGACATGGTTATTATGTTTGATTTATTGGTTTGCCTGTACCCCATGCTCCCAACATAATGAATCACCATAACAAACATCTGGCGTAAACGAGTTAATACTTTACTTTGGCAGGAATAAGGTTTAGTATTGCAATGCAAGGTAGGTAGGAATATTAAATAATATTTAACAATATTGTTCAGTTTTATGTTCAAGTTGGTATTATAGACTTGTTCTGCAATTAGGTAGCTGATTTAGAGGTGTGGGTTCTCAGAAAGTATGCTACGTTATTGAAAATCGATCAGGAAAAACTAACTTTCATATTTTCCTTCCATTAATTTAAAATTACTCTTAAAAAAAAATGAGAGATTGTTTTACATTTTTTGAGGCGAGGCCCAATCTATGAATTCTGTATTCATCACGTCTGTCTATAAATTCATAAGCTATTCTATAAATGGGTATAGCTATATTAATTATAACAAATGTATAATGCTACAAGATCGTGGCTAAGAAAACAAATAAATAAAGATTGTTATCAACGAGATCCTGACTCGGGCACGCCAAGATTAAAACTGCTTCACCTTGTTTTATTTCAAGTACCCTCGTAACTTTAATCTCTGTAAATACCTTTTATTTCAAGCGTACCTACTTCAGTAAATAATTTTAAAAAGAGATACCTACTTTCCTGAATAAATTAGGGTCCAAGATTTTTGAAAGATTCCGGTAGAAAGTGAAACAAATTCCTGGACAGTACTTACTGTAGTAAATTTTGTCTCTATAAGACTAACTAAAATGTTCTTTGTAAAGTAAAACGAAACTAAAGCTCTGTAAAAGACAGGTTGTAAATAAGAAGTCATATCGTAGTCGGAAAGTGCCCCATTCGAGGCAAACGGCGAATGTGAAATTGCGAGATGAGTTTCTATTTCGGCACTTGTGCACTTCTTTTTATTCAATGTAAGTTTTCGGTCGATGAACGACCCGATGAACCCTGATTGTTTTCATGTGTTAATTTTTAATCTAACCTAACCACTAAACTGGATTTTGTTTTGATTCGCGTGCCAAACACTGTCAAAGATCAGGACTGCAGAATTCTGTCATAATACGGAACTCACAATATTAATTGGATGACGTATTGCGTTAAAGGTTATGTGGTCGCTTTTACAAACCTGAAACTAAGATAAATTACGTAAAGTGCAGAAATACATTTCATTTTCCAGACAACTGAGTAGGTACTCAACATTCAACTTAATTTTGTATATACCACATGAAGGCAAATAAAGTTAATGATTATGATTAAAGTACGAGAGTACCTTCACTTAACCACTGAACAATAATCCAATTTCAAAGAAGTTTGATTGATCGAAAAAGTTGAAGTATCCATAAATAATTCAAATGTTAACAAAATCAATCCTGAAACAGGTTCTATTAAATTCTTCATTTATCAGTGTCGGGGCAGTGCACAAAGCCCTAACTGGGTCCTCGACCGCCAGTCGGCTCGGTGCCAAACGATCCAACTCGCGCGGCTTCCGACTTAATTGTGTTTGACTTCAATCTAGACTAATTTCACATCAGCTGCCATTGGTACAGTAAAGAGTCGTACCTATTACCCAGAAACATGAAGGCCTCTTTCAAATTCTTCTTTTGACAGTAACGAAACAGTGCATCTTCTAGTGTGGACTGGAAGATATAGAAAAAAATAATATGTGCCAGCTGCTTTTCTTTCCGGGTATGTTGTAGAAGCTAACAAAGGGATTCGAAGGTTATACTAACTTACTTACTTCTCTGGCTCAGCGTGATGTTTTTGGAGCTGTGCACAAAACCCAAAAACCAAAAATTTTCGTTGTAAAATTACAGAGAAAAAATAAAGAGTTCAAATTCTTCAAATTATTGCAATCCGGACCACACCCAACATTCCATTGAACAATGTCGGAAGGCCGAACCCTTTCAGACCTGAGATAATCGGGGTAAGGAGAATTTGAAGGTTGTTTAGGAAGGCATTTTTCTATTCCATACAAAAATGCTATGTCTCCTACACGAACTAGGTAAATATTAAATGAAATAAGTATTAAATAGTACCCATTTTAATTTAGATGATGATAATAATAGGTATTGCTCTGTTAAATAATTCAGCCATTTATGATTTTATGGGAGCATTTTCACGTAAACAAAACATTTTTTATTGATAAATTCTAGTTGAAATTTAACCATAGACCCCGTATTTTACCAGGTTCAACGTTAAACAATGAAATAGCTCGGTTTATAGACGGAGTTATAGCCGTAATTAAATACTGAACCACTTTCATTGCATTGCATGAACCATAGCCTGCAATAATGGCTCCATTCGGTTATCAAATGAATTCATTCGCATAAATGATTATTAGTATTTAAATTAGGCGCTATCATGAAAGAGTACTTCAAAAACAATAATGCTAATTATTTGATTAATTTATTTATACAGGCTGGATAAAAAGACAACAAAATCATGTCATCGTGTGACTTTCAGTCCCACAATTTACACACAGTATTAGCCGCAAAGAACACTATTTTAAGTACATTATTCAAAATACTTGACAATCAATAAGTATCAGCCAAACGCTTTCCCTTTCGTAAAAATTTCCTTGATGTTATTTTATAAAGACACAGATACCAAAATATTCTATTTCATCACTAGAGCGCGAGCGCGTAGAAAAAGCTCACCTAGAGCTTAGGTAATATTCGCACAATTTGTAAACACAGCGAGGAATGCAATGCCGGATCACATGTTTACGAAATCTACATCCTGCTTCGCAATTATTTGAGCTAATATTATAATACAACGCAGATCCTAACTTTAGACGTTACATTTTGACTCAGGATGAAGCAAAAATTTTAAGAACTTGCGAAACACATTCGATGAATTCAAAACCAGACCAGACGGCCGTAATGCACCGTATAAAATAATTTTAATACCTCTCAAGTTTGAAGTATTACAAAGAATGAGTGCGCCAACAAAGCAAGAGTTCTGAGTCATAATATTAAAAGTGATGAAATGAGGTACTGCTTCTATGTACGTGGTACGTTCCACTTTCAGCGAATTGTAATCTTTCAAGTCTTTAGTTGGCGTGATTCAGGATACTAAAGTAGCTTATGATCAACATATTGATTATATTATTAAAAAGGCTTCTAAGTCCCTTGGTTTCATAAAGAGATCCACCTCAATGTTCAAAACTCTAAAGCCAATTAAAGTACTATATTGTTCATATGTGCGCAGTATCCTGGAGTATGCATCAGTCGTTTGGAACCCACAGTACAATGTCCATATTGATCGAATAGAATGCATTCAAAAACGGTTCCTTCGATACCTTCAATTTAAATGTAAGAGAAAGGACCACGGTTATGATACTAGGTGTAAAAAGTACCATTTTCTACCTTTGGTCAAAAGACGGGAGGTATCTGACCTGATATATTTGTTAAATATTTTGAATGGAGGTATTGACTGTCCTGACCTTCTGGAAAAAGTATTTATACATGTACCTCGTAGCTCATCTGTCAGACACAAGAAACCACTAGCTGATCCGCAAGCTAAAACCAACTATCGTCGGAATTCATTTCTATTAAGAGTCAGTAATTCAGTTAATAAACTTGTAACACAACACGATGATTTAGATTTGTTTTGTTCAAAACCCTCGGAAATAAGGCGAATATTTAGTAATAATTTCTTTGGCTTTACTCAGTCGCAAGCGCAACATCACTCAATATAATCTCTCTATTGTTATATAAACCTACATACTCTAAAATTAGTTGTTGATTAAGTCAATCTCTCAGGCTTTTTAAGTCTACATCCAGATTTTGTATCTATCTGCGGACACCCGTAAATGGCTTTGTTGATATATTTTTATGTATTACCTATTGTAACCTAGCTGTAGGTGTTCTGAAAAAATAAAAATAAAATAAATAATAAATAAGTAGCATGAATTACCTCCCGGTTTCTATATAAATACGATGACATCTGAGAGCTCATACAAATTGTACGCAAGAAATGTAATTTAATATGAGCTGTCAGTACTATCTATCAGTAGAAGTGATAACACGACTCCTGACGTAAAATTAATGAAAATACGTCAATATTATTATCATAATGATTTGGAAATTAATGAAGTTTATAGATCGTTAATAAATTCATAGATCGGTTGTGAAAATTATTTGACCTACACTTTATATTTCGGGGCATAAAACAGGTGCCTGTCGATTTGTGCGTATTAAAGTCATAAATCTAGGTCAGCTTCTGTGAAAATCACGGTTATAATATTTAAAAGTTCTTAAAGTTCGTTATAGGTATAAAAAAGTTTTTCGTAAATGACTTTTACTAACATATATTTTTTAAATACTTCTGCATCGCATCTGCGTCGTAATATGACACCATAATAAGTATACATATAATGGAGACCTTTTGCATAATGAAGTCATGGCTAAGAGAATCGGATAGCACTTGTTGAGCCGACCACAAAAGACGCGGCGACCGCAGGCAAGTCCACTCGCACCGCGGTAAACACAGTTAACAATGGCCAGATGATGGACAGCGAAAATAGACCACAGTGTAAACAGTTCGGACAAAGCGATCAGCTTCGGATGTAGGGCTGCTATCTCTACCAGCTTCAATGTATAGCTAGAGATTCTATTGTTAGAGATTGTAGATCAATCGTTGAGGTGCGGCTGTGAGGTGGGTGTTCGGTTTCTCGAAAATAGAATCTTCATTGAGCGCAGTGAAATATAAATTTTGTACATTTTTATGATAGAGCAAGTATTTTATCCCAACATAAAATATAGCAGAACCCGATCAAAATTTCGTTCAATAATTATGAGAAAAATGAAGGGTTCGAATTCCTCAAAGGTTCGAAATCCGGACCGCATCAAACATTCCATTCAACAATGTCGGCCCCCGAACCCTTTCAGCCCTGAGAAAATCGGGGGATTCGGGTTACTTGAGGTAGGCAAATTTCGAGGCTTTGGTGTTTGACAGCCCTATGTGGTGAGATTAACCAGAGGCGGCTTTTGATATGGTAGCTGCGTCACGGCAACTCTACGTCACAGGGCCGCCTCGTCACATGGCTACGGTGATGTAAGGCACTTGCGGTTGCGATTCATTTACTGAATAGCATGTTACGCAGACAGAACTAGTAGTGGTGGTTTTCATGTTGATATAATCAGTGAATAGTGAATAGTTGGCTTTCAGTTTTTACACTGCCAGATGCTTTCAGCTAATAATTGTTTAGGTAGGTATCCATAAAGATTTTTAGTAAATGCATAAAGTTTTTTTCTGATTCTGATAAATAAAAGTTCCTTTTCGTTCATATAGAACTATTTACGTTGATCAGAAGATCACTAACTTATTTGTCAAGGCAGAGAGAAGAGAGGACAATATGAGGTCGAGGCACATAGGGAAACATAGGTACGATAATCAAAGGAAGAAAGGGATGAAGATAAAATCAAGTATTAAAACAGGTGATAAATATACACAGGTAGGTCAGGAAAAGCATCTCTTTATGTTTTAACCTTTTTTATAACTTCAGTCGAATTGCCAATCGATAGCTTAATCGGAAACCATATAATATTCCTAGTAAAGCAATCTATTATTGTAGTTGCACTCAAGTGCTGCTATTTATGGAATCCGCGATGACGATGGGCTATTGTGGGCTCTTTAATGATACGGCTCTGCTCGCCGTCCATTATGCAAATTGGAAAATAATAACACGCTATTTTGCCTTTCCTTTTAGGGTTCTATCGACTAGAATTCTGTTAGTATTTTCATGTAAGCTGTCTGTATACTTTCTTCGTGTCTTTATACCTACATGTCTATTGTTCTATGTTGAAAAAAAAAAACAAATTTTAAGACGTTCATGGATAGACAGTTAGACGGATATAGATATTTTTATCCTCGACTGTATAGCGTGTAATTTTTGTTATACTCGTATATAGTTATTCGTACAAAAGATATCTACTCTTTGAAACTATATCAGATTTAATAGACGTTGTCACGTCAATAAATAAAGATTCTTGAAATTAATTTCATAAATACCCAATAATTGGAGTGCGATATTTTTTGTAAATATATGCTCACTTTCATTATGTCATACACAATGAGAAAGTTAGTAAATATTTACAAATAATGTTAGTAAAGCTTTTATATGCTATGGAAAAGCATTTTTTCATATTGAATGGACTTTCAGCAGTTAAAATATTATGTATTTTCCAAAATTGGAAGACACTTGAGCTATTTCAAATTGTTTCAAACTTACTTCGTCCAAACTCACTCAACAAGAAATTGATATGAGAACAAATAAAAGCTGTCCAAGTCCGAAGCTTTTGTGTGTAATAATAATAATTCTACCGTATTTCAGTCACGAAAATACGACGGAAAGTGTTCCAGAGAAAATATTGACATTTCGGCAAAATAATCACATGAAACGTGTTGTTTTATTATTACGATCAGTTTTATATTGTTTGTTTTTAACGTCTGTGATAATAATTAAATGACTGGAATGGCTGTTTTCATGCGTTTGGACGGAACTTTAATTTCAGTAATTTGTGGTAAAATAAATAGTTATTTTTGCCTGAGTTGCGTTCCTGCTGTACAAGTTAAAAAAAATTACTAAAACTGCCTCCGTTGTTTTATGGTTTGCGCCTTAGACGGCCCGCACACACTTGCTGGCAGTGTATCTGCCTGCTACGCAGAGAGTCCTTGGGATCGATTCCTGGCCGGGGCAGACATTTGAATGATGAATTTATATTGTCTGTTTCTGGGTCTAGGTGTTTTTTGTGGTTGTTTCTGTCTATGTCCAAGGCAGGGAATTCTAGTGATAATGAGTGTGATCGTGTTTTTTTACTCGTAATCCAGATCATAGGTAAAATCATCAATTTATCTATGAATTTATTAAGTTTGCTCCTTATTATGTAAATAACTAAGACAAAGTTGGCTGAATTACTTTACTGAAAATTATTATTTTTGTTTTGCCTACCCCGTAATTATTTATCAGTCCGCGACATCTATAAGGTCAAAAGCATCTCTCAAACGAAATTAAACCAAATGACAAAGGAATGGATGCTTACTGAAGAATTTTTCGTATAAAACAGAAGAGCCATTCTAAACAACTTGACACGGCACGAATTGCCTAAGATCTTCTGAGATTCAAAAACGACCTTTGCAGACGGTTTTTTATTAATTCTACCTGGAAAATGAGGACAAAAGTATCGATGATTCATTACGCTCAGCTTTTGTGCTTGAGTCAATGTAGTACTTCAGTTGAAGAATTCTCCAATAGACATGAAACTTTCACGATTAAAACCTATTTCGGAAAATCACTGAGTTTTATTGCTATTTTTTCAGCTGTGAAATTAGGTGTCTCTCTGTCAATATATTTTTTCTTTACAGGTGTATGTTTAGGTAATCAATCATTAGCCAACTTTTTTTGAATTCGCTTAATACATTACAACTTAAACATCAAAGATAAACAGTTACACATCATCGGGTGAATTAAAAGTGTTCTTTGACGAGCTCTAATAGAACCTTAACTACTAGAAAAGGGTCAATTCAATACGCAATGAGTGTGCTACTGACATCTTGTTCCCTTGAAGATTAGCTACAGCTAGGCGATCCAGATCAAAGCATGCATTCCAGCGCTCGGTATCGCACCGATACAATAGGTTAGCGTTATTTCTGGGATACCACTGACTCGTTACTGTAAAGGACGTGGCTTGCTGACATACTATAACATCTGCTTCATACAGATGACAATGACAGCTCGTATTTAACAAGATGGACAAAGGAAGCGATATCTAGCGGATATCTTACGATAAACATGTATTTTTTTATAATTTCCAGAGGTAGTATAAGAGTAGGTAGGATAACAGTTCTATTATACTGTAATACAGTGTTTGATTGTTTGACGTCACCCCATATATTTTCCAGCAAGTGCATTAAAAGTTAAAATAAAATAAATTAAGAATTTGAGAAATGGAATATGTCCAGGTGATGGACGTTGATGGCTGGTGCAGCAGTAAAATGAAAATTTTGCTGTTGGTTTTTCTTGACCAATTAAAATAACTTTCCATTTCCACGCATGCGAGTCAATCAAGTATATCAGCTATGTTTGCGTAGTCTTCTCCAGTTTTGTGATCTATGAACCTGTCTGACAGCAACTAGCTTACCAGACATCTATACTACGTCAGATCGATTGAACGAGAAACACTGCACGATATACGAGCGACTAGCGTCTGGCGTTTATCTAATCTTCTACATGCTATCTGAATTGCGACTTACAAGATTGGTATACATACGTACTATCATGCCTGTATCCCTAATGTGGTAGGCAGAGTCAACGATCCAAACAAAGGTTGAGGTCTGACAAGTTTTGAGGGTTGTTTAAGATAGATCTGTAGGTATATTGCTGTAGTGATAGGTTGTAAGCCCATCGCCTAAATTACAATATACTGTAGCCCTTGAATCCTTAGCTGGTTTAACAGCATGTTCATATGTTTCTTTTCACTTCCAGTCAAGCATGGAAGCAATGTTCTACATAGTATTTGAATTGCGACTTAGAGGATTGGTATAACATGTTTGTATTTCCCAGTGGTGCCATGAGTACACTTTTGCGTTGAAAAGAGGCGCATTTGTATCGTATTGGTACTTGAGGGTTGTAAGTATTTTATTTTTACTCGTTCAATAAAAACTTGTTAAGTAGGAAGCACTTAGTTGCAGTCTAATACAATTTCTTTGCGATTCCAATTCCAAGTTTTTCCATAGGTTTTTTTCTTTCGTAGTAACTAAGCATGTTAGATCATGGATAAGATTATTTTCTGCTCTTATGCGATTAACGTTACTGTAATAATAAATTGACTTGGAAATGTGTTGTATCGAATCGACATAATATGAATTAAATAACGTAAACCTTATACGAAATAGTGTAGTACGTAAAATAATGCAGACAGAGAATTGTCTATGGTAGAGTAGATACGATTAGTTCTTCTACATAGGATGGAATTCAAATGAACAAACCTCAACAAAGGCCTGATCAACCTTCAAATAATTGGTGTAACACACAGTCCATAGACCACTTTAATAATCGATTGTCCGATGGCCTAGTAGGTAGTATGAATGCTCTCGAACCACTATACAGTGCTCAGTGCCGGCCTTCTGGCATTCCACACTAATGTAATGAAGATATTCCATTCTTCTACACGGATCATTGTGTTTGCAGAAGCTTCTACGTCAGCTATTATAATGCTCGAATTACTCTTTAATGCCAAACTTGCAGAGTTATGGAAACGTATAGTAATGTTCCAGCCTTTTTATAGACCCACGTAAATGACTGTACTAAATTTTACATCGCAATTCATCATTAGCTCTCTTCCTAGAGACCACTAAAGATTTATTTGTTTCTTCTATAAAATATTGTGACCACCTTCTTCAGAAATAATTAAATGGACATTTATCACTAATTGTTAGTTCATGACTACGCATAGCGAGATCTACAAAATTAGTACACACGTATTATGATGAAGGTACCTGTATATACTATTTTATATTTTGTGGTAGAGGGTTCTAAATATTGTAAAAATATTTAAATTTAATTACAATAATAGGTTTATTATAATATAATATTATGAAGGTTACAGATCAATGGAACCATAAAGCTATCAAGACATATCAAAGGGCTCAACTAATTAATAATGACTTGTCAACAACATGACCCACTTAAAAAAAATATGTCATTAAATTAAATAAAACGGTAGGCGTTATCAAAGGGTTCTTATTTTGTCGTGAATTTTCACCTGTCAAAAAAATATGAGTAAACGACGTCTATTTTATCTTTGAAGTTGTTTCCATAAAAGCGTTCGGAAAGAGCAAGCGGCGGTGACTGGCACCATTCATATACATTTATAACATGAAACAATTCCAACACTGAATAAGTAAAATATGTTTTACTGAGCTCTGTCGCAGCAAGCTAGTATAGAGAGAACACGAAATTGAATTGGAAATTTATCGGACGATTACAACAATAACCCTATTATTAAAACAAAGGGATTTGTAGATCTTCATAAAGGTGAATTGAACCTATGCCATTGTCAGTATCTAACAGCTTATCATTATTTTTGTATGATACCGTACTGATACCAAACATAATACACAGGTTAAAAACCTTTAGATTTCCAAAAACATAACAGTACGTTCGAAAAACCTTACCATAATTCTATGAAAAAGCATAGGTACCTTCTAGAAGATATGTGGAATCGACTACAAGTTCTCAGAACTAGTACCTACATTGGCAAATGGTTTGAATACAAATTTCAACTATAGTTTATGTTTGATTTATAGCCTTCGGGGCATCTGACACACTCAATATGGATGTTAGCTTGTCATAGACGTGATTGATACTTTGCTGTTGCCACAGACAGAATTGTTTCAGTTCCTCTGACTAGTATTAAGTAATAAGTTACACGCGCTGGTACTGAAAATGTTTCATCATCAAAGAGAACTTTGCTCTTGTCATATTTCTACGCCATACTTCTGTTTACCTTTCTCTCCTTTTTTTATTCTCCTTGACCGCATTACATAATTTCTCAATGTAGGTATTATTTTTTATTTCATTCGATTTATTCCTAACCCACACCCTCCCTCAGATATATTGTTTTCTAGACTTTCTCGTTCCACATACCTAAAGCAGTGTCCTAGTTATTTTATTCTGTTTTACAACTTTCATATTTTTACTTGCCATGCTCTAAATCGATAACATTAAGAATAATCAATCTAATTTCGAAGTTTTCTAATAAAAAGATGATGTTTCTCTTAACTCTGTTACACATAGAAAAACATACAATTAACACACGAGGGCTTCTTTTCGGTGAGATAGATTTCTTTCCTCAAATAGGGCTGCAAATCGCATGTAATTCCGAACCCATTCAGACGGGAGCAGGGGTAATCGGCTACGTAGGAATGTTTATAGCTATAATTCCAGTGAGCATAATACCAGACTTCCAAACGTAAAGTAAACATACAGTAAAGCACACTAGAGCTGTAAAAAAAATACTTTAAAGTATAAAGTATAAGTAAATTTTATACAATGTCACCAATCAGCATAGTTTAGTTTATTAGTAAACACCAAAAATTAATAAGTGCTGGAAAATTGGTTTTAAGTACTCCAAATACAGGTATAATTTTGAGGAATAAGAAGTCTTATTAGCATTGGATGCCCGTCACAACACACTTCAGAAAGGAATATAATTGTAATAAATGCAAATAAAAAAATACATAGAGCATAGTTAAATCAAAAATATGGTTCAATTTACATTAAATAATAATAAAGGTGGTTATTTTATGTTTTATGTATATCTTTTCGTCGTTTTATCCACATGAAAAAGTTCTATCAGAAATCAACTACACTTTCGAAATATAGTGAAGAAATTAATCACTCCTGATTTGCATAAATTATTGAAAAAATCACAGCAAATCTCATTTTTTCTTTGAAGCAAATTATATTTAACAATTTTTTTTCAATAAAACAGCTCATCGTAGGTTTCTCAGTGTATGTTCACAACACTAGAGCCTCGTCGGAAGTGGCAGTAATGTTAATTGGTATACCTTAACGGTGTTTGGCGAAGGCACTCCGTGTAATGAGCTCTCCCATCCAGCGCTGATGCCAGCCTGTTAGACGCTTTTTCCATCTTGATAAATGAATCTAAATAACCTTGTGTCATGAAAAAATAGAAGGTATCGCTTTTTGCATCTTTGTGTGTTTGAGCTTCTATTTACAAATGATTATTCAACGAAATGCTATCTTATAAGATCGTAGTTTACAACTTATAAGTATCGAATTCTGACCATGTCAATATTCGATTTTAAGTAGGTTGTTTTATGCCCTCTTTCAAACTAGCATATTTTTATGTGCCTTTGTCTGTAGGTAGTATTATCGTTGAAACTAACGAATAACCATGTTTTGTAACATAAATTGCTATAAATATCTATGTCATATTCCCATCTAATCATCAATGAACATTAATCAATTCAAAACGTCAGATTAATTTGAAATTCGGTACCTATTCTGTGAATCTAATACCAAGAGAGGCCGTAGTGCCATAATGGTAGAATCACAAACTTTGAACTTTCTCCGTAGTTGCCTTTTGGAGCACTCGATCTAGAGGTCGAAGGTTCATTCCCACCGGGGACACGATGTTGAATATTTAGTTTAAGGGCTATCCCCAGTTTTAGTTCAGCAGTGCAGGTCACCTGAGCATCTAATAATTTACGTTTCAGAAATTGATTTATCCTCCTCGATCCTAAAAGGAGGGCATCCAACCAGTAATATATTTTTCATCCCATCTATTCAAAAACTACGACTTTAATCGCATATAAGTGCGCCTAAAGTTGATTCTTCTAAGCGACATAGGTACTTTTACTCTACTCTTTGCTAGAGACTGCCCCAGCCGGGTAAAAACGAGATTTTAATCCTCTTTATGAAAATAAATAGGGAGCCCGTGTTTTCGACTCATTATTAAATATGATTAAATAATTCTTCTAGCAGTGAAAGTACCTTTAACATTCTTATTCTATAATATTTACAGCTGCAAGTGTTAGTTAGGCGCCTTTTTTTCTCATAGATGGGGATGAAAAGTAGAGTGTATCACTCGGGAGCAAAAATATTTTTGGCTCGGGCGACGTACTTTGAATCCCTCGCTACGTTCAGGATTCTAATTTAGCGAAGTGAGGGATTCTAGAGTAGATTCAAAAAAGCGCCCTCGCCTTAAAAATATTATTTTACTCCCACGTAATAAAATCTACTATTTGTGCCAGTTTCGTGACACCAGTCGCGCCATTACCTAACAAATCGATTGTTACTGCTCTATTGTCTCGGGTTCGATACACTCTTCGATATTTCCCCACCGCGGAATGGAATATTCTACAAAATGGAGACACAAAACTCATGACATGGAAATCATTTTATCCGTTTCATCGTACATAAAATTATGTATTGTTCGGCAATTCACCGCCTGACAGTTGCTTGATACCTATTTACGGACCTTTTTTTTGTCCTCTTGGTTTATAGGAAAGGTGCTAGGGATGGTGCTATTTACATAGGTATTTTACAAACTAGCGATTTTTTTTCAAAACTCTGTGTCAATTGTTATCTCGCAGGACTATTAGGCCCGTATTTATAATCAGCTCTCAAGAGTGACAGCGAGTTTGGGTTCGTATCAGAAATGTCATTTCAGTACAAAACGACCTGTCAAATCCATACTTAATATTGCTCTCAATCTTGAGATCGCTTTATAAATACGAGCCTTAGTCCCCAAGAAGTACTAAGTATAGGTACAATACAAGTTATTTTGGATGGGAGGTGTATAACTTTTATGAAAAGTTGTTTGTATTCATCCCGTACTGTTTTGTCCAGAAATTTCACTTTGTTATAAAGTTCCAAGAGAGATGAAAGAGAATTGTCTTCAGTTTGACGTTGTGATTAATGATGCTGCGTCCTCTTTAAACGTGTTTGTTGTATTTTCTAGTGTCTGCGAGTTTTCTATAATAGTACGTGTTATTTCTTGTACGTATTACAAATTGTGTACGCGTACCTTTTGAGGGACATACAGTAATTTTTAATCACGTTTTGTTTGAGTTTTTCTAGTCAAAATGTGTGTAAAAAAGGACGGTGAGGAAATCCAATTAAATTTTTAACTAAGGCATTCTTGAGATTTAAAAATTAAAACGAGAATTCATCGCCATTAAAGGAAAATGAAAGTACCTATTCATGCAGAAGGAAAGCGTATCTTGGCTAGAGTTAAATCTTAATTTCATAATTACAATCGTTTCTGAAATTCAGATTCATTAGTCAAGCTAAAGTGAAATGGTAACTGCAATAGACAACGATGTTTTGTCAAAGTTAATTGGAAATTCCTTTTACATCGGAGTTTACATCGCATGGCTTGTTCCTCTCGTTGCATTTTGAATTATTTCTATTGAATTCGTAGCGGAAAATATTCAATTTTGAGTATTCAATCCGACTTTATCCGATGAAAACATTTTCAGAGCAGATATTTTGACATCACGATTGAAACTTATTTTGAACTCAAACTTAATTTAAATGGCATACAGCTGCCTTTTGTGATCAGAACTAAATTGGAAACTGTCCTTGAATTAAAAAAAATACTGTGTACTGTTTTTTCCAGCACAGATAACAGCAACACTGAACTAAGCTAAAAGTTCCTTTGATATCCTGAAATGTCGCAAACCAATAACATGCATGAGTTAGAATATTTGTTTAAAACCCAAAAATTCCATTTCACATTTCGCACATTTATTAGAATTTTAAGAGAAAAAATAAACACTAATGAAATGAGAATTATGTATGTAGATCGCCGCAAAAATGTAAATGTGAACTTTTGTACGAAACTGTGAAAAACACGGGCGGATTCAGAACTTCCGAAAAACTGCGAAATGAGATATGCATAAAAGATAAGAGAAGATAAATATGAGGACGGAGAACCGTATGAAACTGCCGAGGTCTCGCAGTAAGCCTGAATATGCGCCTATTTTATTGGGATGGGGATTCCAAATTCGTACCCTTTTTATGTTTTCGTGTAAATCTACGGGATTAGAGTGGAAAATTATTATCTCGGGATCCATCATTACCTCGTACGAGTCGAGGTTTAGTACGGTTTAGTGCTGTTCAAACAGGCGATAACCTTACCTATAAAGCTTTGGGGTTGAAGCTACAGCTGTATCGTTCTAATGGACTGATTTTATCGCACATTTTCCGAGCATATATTATTCAGTGGAGTTATAAATTGTGACTTCGGCTATATTATTCAGGTCGCATGATATAATATGAAAGATACATCGGTGTAGTATTAAAAATTATGTCAATGTCTTTTATAATTTGATCAGTGCAATAATTCTTACAAATTAATATTGTGTCAAAATAAATTACCGTAGTTAGTACAAAAAACATCAACTAGAAGAATAGAGAAATTAATTTTATTGTTCGCCATTTTCGTATTCGCACAGATTAAAAAGTTGGACTCCACTACACCACAACTGTCAAATGTCACATTTCTGCGGGTACATTTTTTGATTGGAATGTTCTAGTAAGTACATACTAACTCTATGACTAAAAGACTGATTTTCATCAGTTACACAAGTAGTTATACAACGTGTAACAGAAAGGGTATATGCATCGAGAAATGTGTGAATCTACCCATGAAACTGAACAACTTTCCCTAAGGAACATAGGTCGAAATACGAAAAAAAAAAATTGACTGCCCATACTAAATACGCTATCAGCTGATGCATTTTGTATGAAAGGTCACAATTTTTGTTTCGTTTTTCGACCTATGTTTCTTAGGGAAAGTTGTTCAGTTTCATGGGTAGATTCACACATTTCTCGATGCATATACCCTTTCTGTTACACGTTGTATTGTGTACTATCCTAATGTATACTAATAGCAGTGTACTCAATGTCTGAAGTACAAAAGTCATTCAAGAAGCCATTAAAGAGGTTGAAAGCTACCACATTTAACTATCTATCGAGTGGGTTCGAAGTAAGCTGTAGACGTCGGTCTAATGAAGATAGAGTATCGAAGTTGGTTAAGGGATGGACGGAGTTCGAAGGGTCGAAAAGGTTTCTTCAGACAGGTAGGGAAAATAAGGAGAAGAAATGGGTCTTTATTTGTATTTTATTAACAACTGCCAACTCGCCACGGCTTTGCACGGGTGCAATTAAGACAAACAATAACAATACCGAAAAAAAAAATTAAACTGTTGAAAATGCATTGCGTGGTTTAGATATTTAAATGGCAATCAGGAGGATACACAGAAGATGTAGAGGGTGACTTTCTTTTAAGATTTGTATTGAATGATTTACTCTAGACTATAATCTAGGCGAATGACCGAGATAGAGTCAACGATTCATCCAGAAGATTTTAATTAAGGTAATGGACATTCCCTTACGTTATCATAATCATTTGGAGTGATCTTTCTGAAGCCTAGTTGAAGCTGTAATAACAAGGGCTACTCAGTGTCAGCCAATACAGAAAAAGCATAAACGCTCTAAACACGAAGTAAGTAGTTAGTGGTGAGAAGTAAAACGACTGCTCAGCAATTTGGCAGAATCACTCGTTTTAAAGCTGTAATTGCGAACACTAAACTTTTGTGATGTTCTTCTTCTTTAAATAAGTTTTTTTTTATTAGTTCATTCATGTGTGTATAATGTAGGTTATTTGCTTTAAATTTATCTTTAATTGTGCAAAACAGTACTTATTTATTTTAATTTAAACTATTTTAATACTGGGCTTGGATAGGTTAAGTACTGTAAAAGCCAGTACAGGTCTTGAACTGACAATGAAATATAAGATCCTTTCTGATGTGACCTTCAAATCTTGTCAGAAGTGGCGAGAACATTGACATCTACCGACTCTGTAAGAGGCGAGGCGATACATTTTCTCCTCCAAAATGTCCCCCAGCAAATGAGCACTGCATTCTTCCCCTGCACAAAGCGGTCTTTCATCTCAAGTGCTTCGAGTTATATTTACCCTTAAGGTTTTGTTTCGACGCCAGGCGAGCCGTTAATCCGAGCTTAGTCGTTTTAATGAGACGACTTTTGCGAAAAACTGGAACTGCCTCGACTGCCCTGGCAAAAGCCAAAGGGACGCTTAGTCTTCGCCGTAACGACTTATGAGAAAAACACTGAAAGATCTTACAATTAAAAGATTGGTGATCATAAAAGTTGTGATGGAGCATGTAAATTCTATTTTTGAAGCTAAAACTGTAACTTTGAAGTTTGCGAAACAATCATTTATATTAATTAAAAATAAAACAAACTTAATTACAATATCTATATTACATAATATTTTTTAATATTAAATGCTAAATTTCAAACGGTTTTTAGTTTTCAAACAGGGTTTTCAAACTAACATTATAAAATTTTAAATGCCTTTTAGTCATTATTTTGATCAACGACATATTAAATTTAAAAATCGAAATGCTAAGTGCTTTTAATTTTTCTAAATGAAGTCTTATTTAAAATTCTATGATATTAATGAGTACCAATAATAATCTTGTAAATTATGTAAAGTGTTCGTTAAATTACACCACTTGATTTTAATTGGCGACGTTTATAGTTTGGGAAGCTTAAATGGCTATTATTTATTTTACGGGCCAGAAACTTTTAATAGGATTAAACATTTAGGTAATAAAATGAATTCATACACAGAAATTTAATTAATAATTCTAAACATTCCTAATTACCTTGGAAATATTTAAAACTAAAAGCTATCTACCCACTAAAGTACCTAGATACTTTATAAGTAACTGTAACATAACAGTTTTTTTTTAATTGTTTCAGATCACTTACATTCCAAAACCATGGAGGTGTCAGCGACGGCCTTTAGCGACCTGACCGCGCATGCGCTAAGGGTGCAGTCTGACACATACTCCTACAGCTGAGCACGCTCCGAAGATGGTGAAATAGCTAGACTGTACAGTGATACCATGAGCTTATAAGTTAAGTAGATTATGTCGGGTCCTTACTACGGGTATCGGGAGGGGGGCGAGGAGAGCGGGTGCTCGGACTCCGAGGGGGCGGAGTCCGACTCCGAGGGGGGGCTGAGCACAGAGTCCACGGTGATGGGCCAGGGGCTGCCGTACCCTGGGTTCACGCCCGTCGCGCTCCGCTACCTCACGCAGGACACAAGACCGAGGAGCTGGTGCCTCAAGCTGATCACCAATCCATATCCTTTTCAATAGTATACCTAATTAAGTAATATTATTATATATCAATACTAATTCGTTTTGCATGCACGAAAGAAGGGTAAGTACTTACAGGTTAAAAAAATACTGAAAATATTATCAAACAAATTTTATGACAGGTGCCTACTTAAAATTGCAACTGGAAAATTTACATACATACATAAAATCACGCCTTTATCCCTAATGGGGTAGGCAGAGCAAAAACGACCTAAACAAAGGTCGTTCCGCCACGTCTGACAAGTTTTGAGGGCTATTACAGATGATTTTATTGCTATAGTGACATTAGTGACGGTTTGTCAGTTAATTGATTAATCACAACTGCTAGCTAGATTTGAGTATAGTTTTTGACACTGTAACCTCCGCTAATTTAGCGTATCACTCCGTACGCTGCTGATCGCTAAATCAATTCATTACGTGCAGTGAGATAAGCTTCCGAATCTGGGTTAATCCCACTACTCCACTCGTTATTAGGTTATCAAATACACACTCAGCGTATATTACCTACCTGATAATGTTGTCTAGCAACTACACACTTATGAAAATCATTGTTTTATGGTATACAAGTTTGAAAACGAGCTTACCTACTAAGGAAAGTTTCCGCCAGTTTTCCAAGATTTTCTTCATAAAATGTTGTTTGATAATTTTTTCTAAAGTGAATAAATTGTCACTGTGCAAATGCGATGCAATAACTTCAAATGTCTTTAAATGATTCCAAATGCATACTCGATTGCCCGAAACGTTAAACGTTAAACGAAGATGTACTTACCTTATTTATTGCCATAACTGTATTTCTTCGCATTGTGTACATCTTATCCTATTAATCGTTTAATGCATTAAACAGATAGGTATGCTGTAAGTTCTGTTCTTTTGAGTAATCAAAAAAATAATCCGGACTTTGTTGTGTTGCGATCATTTTTAAAGTTAGTTTGTTGTAAAAACAAATCTGGTTGCTTTTGTGTCTCAATTTTCTATGAAATTATTTCAATATTTTTTGAGTAAAACAAATAATGATAAAGCCCGGATTAGTGATATTTATGAAAGCACATCACTGTCCGCTCTGACGGATGAAATCAGCACTCGCAGTGTTTGACTCGGCCGTGGCATTGTGTTGTAAACATTTTACGAGGATTCCACAACAGTTGGATCATTCAGGAAATCGGAAATAAATCCAACGTAACATCATAACATTTTCAATGAGCGAAACAGGAAATCGGTGAATTTTATTTAGACGTGTTGGAGGTTTTTTTTTCAATAGAGCGTAGATAGGTACGTTAATTGCTCCGTTTTTAAATTAAAAAAAATGCGGGATACGAATATGAGATAAGAAATACGAATATTGGATACGGAATACGAGAACAGTCGTTTTGTACCTATTTTGTACTTAGTAACAATTTTGCTTGTATTTACCCACGCAATACGCTATTTGACTACTAGTCAAATCAGTAACTTTTTATGAACTGTCAAAAACGTTTTTTTGTATTAAGATACTGGGTTATGAGATCCACAGTATTTTAGCCATCTGTTTTAATGTATACACGTTTTGTTTTTTTTAGCCACCCAGTCAACATGCCTGTTAAATTTCTCCAATAACCATAAACAGAAGAAATAAAAAAACTGCAATAAACAGAAAAATATTATTTAATTTTGTATTCTGCACATCACCACAAATTCTGGTGTCAGTAAAGATTACCATAAGCTCTCATTATAATGATCATAATCCTTTGGTCCAGGTGACCCGACAATAGCGACAAAAAGTGACCTCAGCCTTTGGTAAATATTTGATATCTGCGGGTCGCAGTCGCAGAAAATATATGTAACACGTACTAACTAAATCACATCGTTATTAACACGCCTTCGTTTCCTAATCACGTTTTCACAAGACGTAAATATTTTACTACTTGTGTCATGTTTGGTACGCATCGCAGGTATTGGTCAGACATGCGTTATCCAATAAATTGGATAATAGAAAAACTATTGACATAAGTTTTTCAAATTTGTGTCACAATTAGAAATATACCTAGGTACTAATTATCAAGGAATAAAATACGAAAGCTTTAAAACAACCCCGCGTTTTTTATGATGATGATGAATTACTACGGTCTGGGAAGCTGGTTATGGTTTAATCGACAACAAAATCATATCTCCATAAGATTTCATGACATACATTATAATGGCTCTTTCTGTCTACGTAGTACATCGTGCCTTTACCGTGCCACGCTCAGTCAGGTCATGGACACAGCACATGTAAATGTACATCTGCATGGAATCTGCATAATCTGCTGCTGTTGCGAATTGTACCACTAATTTCGTAAACAAAACTTTGTGTAGGTACGTAAGCTGATGAGAGGAGACAAATTAATAATTACTGAATTGAAAATGAAATGAAATGCCCCTTGAAGCACGAAAGCATATAACTTCGTAAACGATTTTCAACAAACTGTAACCAATGCAACAATTTTCTTTTTTGACTGGATCCTGTCTGTGGTTGAATTTTTGTTTTGTTGTTTCTCATATTTTACCATGCATTCAATTACAAAGCCGTTAAAAAAAAAACTTTTAGCTGTCATAGAAACTGAGATCATGATATCAAGCGACAAGATTTCATTTAGCCGAAAGTAAGCAAAGGGGTTATTCCGAGATCGTGATCAAAATGCAAATGATCTCCTCAACGCGCCGGAGCCAAGTGTCCCTGAAGATGCTTAATTTGCCGCAATCTTGCGAGAGAATCCCCTAATTGAATGATACCCCAATCGGCTTACACAAATTACTTGAGAGAACAGCCTTTTGACTTTTTATTGGCGAAATATTATTTTAATTTGGCAATGCTGGAACAATTTTGATGTGGGGAAGAATGTTAAGATACTTACGTCTTGGTGAGACAGGTTTTGTGAAGTTATCAATATTTATATTTATATCAGTAGTATATCATAATGAGTGACGGATTTTAGGTGGTTGAAAATTATGTGGATAAAGTTCAAAGTTTTTTTTTAAATATATACCCAAGTACCTTCTAGAATTTGTGCAGTTTGAGATTAAAAAGAAACGGGTTTTGAAATTTAAAACAACTTTTACTCTTAAACCTTGATCTAACCTACACTTTGACAATATCAGAAAGAAGCCCATGTTTACCTTTACATAATTTATAACCCGATAGTGCTTAATTGTAACAACCCTCTACTCTAGGAGAAAACCCGAGTTATAATGAATCAAAATTTGAATCTAACTCTAACACCCAACTAGCAAAATTGTGCAAAATCGCAAGATCTTATCGCTACATAGAGATATTAAAGTTGTAAATAAGTAACGCTTATGGCTGCTAGTGATATATATGTGATATGAGACACCAGATAGCTGTATAACAATATACAGCCTAATTGGGATTATAACCTACGATATAAACGTTTACATAGCTGCCTTTTACATTACATATAACACTGTTGTAAAATAGTATACTCAAAACCTCAATTAGAGCAGTTATGTTGTATATTAGTGTTTTCATGATACTACTATAACGCAAATATGAACTTATGTGGCTCTGCTATCATTGATATATAGCCAGTGTTATATTAGAACCTTTGCAGCTAACTAGTGATATAATAGATGTCACAGTAGCTGTTTTATCACAGATATGCTCTATATGTATATCCACTATCGCTTGCGTTATATTAATGATAACTGAACCTTTATTACCACTCAATAGATGTAATTCAGCATAATATATTTCTCATTTATCACTGGCAATATATTAACTTTCTTATCTCTAATATAACGCTAAAAAGATGCATATTTATTCAAAAATGGGCGTATATGTCACCTTTCTGCTGCATATTGGATTTCTTGACATCAAATTGTAGCAAAACATTATTTTATGGCTGACGGTGACGATATTTTATTTCACAAGTTTTTATTTTTCCAAGTTTGTGCAAAAACATTGATCAAAAATGGAGTAATTACAAGAAAGATGGGTCTTATAAACGCAGAAGAAGGGAAAGTACATTGAATTTACCGGACTATATCAAAGGTTTATTTAATTTGAACCTGAGGAACCCTAAACACCGTAATGGCGGCGAGATGTTGTATATCTTCTGGTTAGCAGCTCCCTTAACTCTAATTAGTTGTATATAGATGTCTTTGCAAATACCTAATTAATAAAAATATTTAAATATTAATAAATATTATTAATTCGAGGGGGGCATTAAAAATACAGTAATAATATGGTACCCATTTATCAGTAAAATTGCAAGCGCATATGAATTTCACCTAAAACTTAAAATATACGGTCAATTTTTACCGATGGATTTCAAGATGGAGGAAATTATAAAGATACTTACCAATATTATTGGTTTTAATTTAATAAAATCCTGTCAGAGTTCCAAATCACGCACACGTCCGCACAAAACAAAAAAAGTGTTATTATAGAATCCCAATCAACAATTTGTAATCAAATTATTGTAAATCAGCGTTAGCTGCGACCCTTCTGTTTCCTAATTGTGACACAATTGAATTTTTGTCACTGATTTAACACCAACTAGCTCAGAAGGACACAGATATACAAATGATTTGTTTCCCGGTAGTCCTAAGCGGAGCTTTAATATATCTAATATATCTCCTAATAGCGATTAAAGTGGGGCCAAATTCGCATGATATAAGCTTGTTTACAATAGATATGCGACTGTTTCTACAGCTGATATACAGCTAATAATAGCTGTATATCGAAAATTTTGCTAGTTGGGCAGTTGCTCCACAAAAATAAACACATCAAACTTTTAATTAAGAACCCGTTTCCGAGGCCACAAAGTTGGAATTCGCAAAACATGCTATCCTCATTTATGTATTAATCAAACCCGTAGAATCCATAATTCAAACCGTAAATGAATGTACTTTTACCCAAACAAAAAGCCCGTCTAAATTACAATTTGCGACTATGGTTTCGTTACAGCTAACTATCATATAAATTATGAAAAACAAATCTGGTTTGCATCACGGTGGTACCACGTGTGCAACGAAATTGTATTATTATGTTGTCGGCGCGTGCCCAAGAGCTAAACCTTAAGCGAATCCTGACATTCATAATGAAAACTGAACGGCTTTACTTGTTTAGCCCTCTAGGATCTTCATCAGTTTTATAAGCGTGACTGTCTTCTCTCCTGATGAAGATCCTCATATAGGATTGAAACGTCGAGGGCTGACGCTCCGGTCAATAAAAACAAGTATCTTGTTTATTGTTGAGTGGTAGAATCCTGACATTACTTGAAAGTCTTTTCTTTTCATTGAGTACAACTTTCGAGTCGAAGTACGACCCGATGAAGCCTAGTGTTGGAGTTTTTAGGTAAAAGGCCCCTGAAAGCTATTTATTTCATAAAAACATGACAAATAATTATTAATGTGTCACCTAAAACTGCCCCCTGAAATCAAAAAAGCCTGAAATGGTTTCAATTGTACCTACCGACTATTAACAAAGACAGAAACCAGGATTGACGGATCAAATTACCTATATATCCCCCGAAGCACAAAATCCTTTTTCTTTCAAAAACCTAGATTAATTAGTCTACATTGTCCTGATAGCAAAACTGGAGAAAATATTCCAGTCAATAAATTAAAATAGGTAATTTGATCCCCCCCCCGTTGGAATCGAACCCAGATCTTCGGTACGGAACGCGTGCCAATGGCTGAGACCACTAGATCACGGAGACAGTTAAGCCAACATCATTTCAAAATAATCCTATTAGAATCCCCTCCATAATTCTATATAGCTCAATTACTTCTCTGGAACAGGCTCTCAGCGTTAAGAAACATTCACATAAAATTTAATGTTCATTTTTTAGGTTTCTTTTTACAGGCTAAGCCATAAAGGAATAAAGTTGATTTAAATTAGTGATTTGCTTGAGTTTGAAAACTTCAATTAAGTTAGTCTAGCTGCTATTTAAAATTAGAAAATGATTGCTTTTGGCTTTTTAAGCTAGTATCTATTAGTAAAAAATATTTTCTTCAAACTACGTAGCAGAAAGACCTGGAAAAGTTTAGGTAATTAAAATAAAAAAATGTCTCAGACCAGAAAGATCGATGCAGCAAATTAATTTTAATGAGTATAAAATGCTTAAAAAAAACATCTTTTAAGAGCATTTTTTGTAAGTACATAGCTTTTTTTCATGTTAGTTTTCTTGTTGAATAAGTTATTATTATCGTCAAGTAGGTAAGTATTAAAATTCACACTATCTTTCCCCGCTGTGTTTCGGTAATTTGCACCAAACCCCGCACCGAGAGTTTATAAAAGAACTAAATCCAGCTCCCGCATACCTATCGCGGGCGAACCATAACAAAACAATATGCAGCCAGTTCAAAGGGTTCCCAGCTTAGAAATTCGTATGCTGAAGAAAAAGAGAAAATGGGAACAGACCGGATTTGTGAATTATTCAAAAAAGAGGAATTGTTCTGAATCTGAATTTTGTGAACCGAATGTTTACCAGACATTGCGTCTAGACTAGACTGAACGTCATGTGTGCAATTTACAATGTAATAGAGACTCAATTGCTTCCAAATGAAAATAAAAAAAAAATTTATTCATATAAAGAAATACAAGAAACATTTAACAAAAATAAAAATACGAATAAACAAAAACACAAACATAACACAAACTAAGATCAGTCGAAAAGCCCGCCCCGCATCGCACCCGGTGGAAACGTACTCATAACGCTGGCCGCGTTACCACGCTGGATGGCCAGCGATATGTGTTGCATCAGGTACAATGCGGTGCGGGGATCTCCACCATTAAATGAAAATTTACGGATTTCATTTCAATTTCTATTTATATTCTTGTTACTTAGCGTCCATTATCTTTGACTCATGTAAAATCTTTTTTTTCGAAGTCAGACAACAAATACTAATTATAAAAAAAAATCTACAGTCAAATAATTTTCCATAGCATTTCCTATAAACGCTTGTTCTCATTCACTTCGAAAAACCACCAACATCAAAATCCTACCAAACGGTATGCAATATATTTCTAAAAATGATTTATGTCTTATTTTTGCACATAGCATCGTTTGGTCATAAAGTCATCCATATAAAACAAACAAATAGTGGACTGTTGTTGGCATAAACCCAACTGAAAAAAGGTGTCGGTAGTTTGTAATGTAGGAAAATATTGACGAAAGTAGGACTTCGATGTTAAAAATATTTTGAGAATTAATTATAATCATTTTGTTTTTAAGATCAATATGATCATGTAATTTTTATCCAAAACAATTTCATTTAATCACAAGAAGACAGCGGCATATTATATACATACCTATCTCCAAAAATAAAATATAGAAATCAAATTAAAAATGTTTAACAATTCCACAGAACTTTTCCGTCTGAGACGACATCAATAAAGGAGTGGAAATATAAAATGAGAAAAATCTAAATGCACATTATTATGACAAACCCTGACAAAATTGGCTTCTTCCTCAAATGTTTATATTCGAAATTGAACACTCTTCCGTCTACAGAACATAAAAATAATAATAAGTTCCATTTTCCTTATATCTCTCCATTAATTTTTGCTACAGAAAAACAGCGCTAAACTTTTGGCAGGGAATATGGATGTTTTTAATAAAAGTAAAAATTAATATTGTACGGAAGTACAATAGGTATTTATTTTTCTTCAATCATGCGGGTATTAAGGTCGAAGAACGACCTGGTGACAGATAATAATAACAATGGGCCTCTAGTATAAAATTGATATGACGACCACTATCTGAGATAATGATCAACATAAAACCACAGCATAAAACCCAACTCTTTTCTTTCTTTGCCCAGAGAAATGCTTCTTTATATGAAAATAATAAATAATTACGTCATCACCCTCACCTAGTATTTTATTACGAGTGAAGTTTCTAGACTAGACGGATCTCTAGACATAAAGAAAACGAGCGACCATGTCCGATCATAATTATCTTATTTAAAGACAAATTGAGAACTTATCCTGCATTCTGTCTGACCCAACTCAGAAATACGAGTAGTTCATATTAGTACGTTGGGGTACACTTTGTGTATCCTCCAATTGCCTCCAATGAAATCATTGAGACATAATTATATCTCAGATCTATCTACGAGATCCATATTAATCAACAGCTCGACTGACAGTTCTTTGAGATCGTATCAGAAATGTCATTTCAGTATAAAACGGCCTGTCAAATCCATCCTGATATTGCTCTCAATCTTGAAATAGCTTCCTAAATACCTACAAGCCTCAGACGCAGTTGGGAATACATTGAAATTGTCCATTTCCCTTCTATATGGGGAATCGCGAGCGCCGGAAATTGACGAAGATCTGATCGCGCTTTGATCCGTGTATCTCTCTGGATATCTGACATTTGGATGTAGGTACCTATATCACTGAATGGCATCAATTCGAACGTGTACATAACCTACATAAATAAATTCATTCTTTAAATTTTCTATCACGGGAGAACAACAAAGAACGGCAGTATAGACGAACTTATTTTGACCCTGTCATTTAAAATTCGCTTAAAAACGTATTAAAAATTTCGATATCTGTTAATATCACGACTTAGTTTTTTTTTAAAATTAATAATAGGCAACCCATTTGTCCGCCATCTCGCCTGATGGAAAGTGATGATGCAGACGATGATGGAGCATGTTTATCTGAGAGAATCAACTTTAGTTCGTATATGTACCGCCGATCTGTGCTGATCGCTCATGATAAAACGATCTAGGTCGTGTTTTTTACCAAATCGGCGCCAATATCTGTCGTTTGGAGAATTCATCTCCTGTGTCTTGTCTGCGTCTGTTTGTGATTACTTGGCTCCAGATTCAAAGGGAGCCGAGGAGCCCTGTAAAACGACTAAAACCAATTTGTCAGGCTTTCTCGTCTGTTTATCTAGACAAGTTATGGTCAAATTTTCTGCGTGTTTGTCAGCTACCGGTTCATTTCGAACAATACTAATAGTTTATCTATAATCGGTACGAAAGAAAGTAGTTTTCAAGTTATAATTCTTGAAAAGTCTCAAGAAAGATTTTGAAACAAAACACGGGATGGCTGGAAGAAATTTTGTTCTTTTAATAATGTAAGTGCGCACACATGCTCCAGAGGCGCAGGTGGATTAGTAAGCGCAGCAGCAGGTGCGAAATCTTATATTTACAGGGAATATTTAATTCTTCAATAGGTGCGTACCTAGTCTTTTACGACACTCAAACATAATACCAAATATTAGAAACAATCAGCATCGAGTGAGACAAAACTCCCTGAAACTTCGTTACTAACAATTTGGTATTCTCCTTCGAAACTTGCAATTGCAAACGAGCTAACTCGAGATAAGCAGCTAACTTTAGTTTGCGTTGGTTGGAAAATTCACTTTAAGTCGCATTCTACATCAACGATCACCGCTGTCAGTAAAGCTTACTGTAAGCTACATTACAGAAACCTATAATTTTCACTCTTCTACAACTATATTAGTAAAAAATAAGCGACATCACGATGATGCTATCGTAAGTAATGAGAGAAATCTAGTTAGCCTCTTATTGACAGTAGTTGTCAGGTTGGTAGAAGCAA
>JARACY010003719.1:0-31195 GCA_029255725.1 Scrobipalpa atriplicella | reverse complement strand
TCGGTAAAATGTAATACCGCAAAAGGCACACATCCACAAAAGGTTGCGCAAGGAAAATACGATTAACACTTAACTTTAAAATCCAACTACACGTCCAATTTTCCATCAAGTTAAATCACAAAAGAAATAAGATTACCATCAACATGTACTTACAGCTTACAATGCAAATAAAAAAGTGTTAAATAAATAAGGCTGAATAAAACCTTTTCATTCGCCCGTCTCGACCTCCGTGCGCCGAAAAAAATAAATTGTCTATGGCCACGAAAGTTATGAACACACTCTGAAGTGCGTTCACGCGTGCACGGTTAGGGGAAGATGAGGGGAATTGTCTATGGTTACCGCGCCATTCTCGACCTTATTACCAAGAGAAAATTTTGCCAAAATGTCATTTTGACATTATTTTGACAGTGATTTTCGCCTAACGGTTTCCCATAGAAACCATAGGTCACAGAATATATAATAGTACTAGGGTAGGTGCACGTGTGAACGCACCCCTGGAAAATGATGGACATAATATTATGTAAAAACTACGTAGAGTCTGTTCGAAAAGAGAACAGGCATAGAATCGGAGGGCGCACATTTGTATTAACTATCCCACGGCTGGTTGCGTGGCGTTTATGCCTAGGTCTTTGACCTAAAACCTCCAAAATTTAATGTAGAAGGTTACTGTTAAAGACTTGGGCATAATCCTCACACGACCAAGCGACAGTTAATTAAATACAAATGCGCGCCCTCAAATTCCATGCCTGTTCTGTTTTCGAACAGACTCTACGAGTAAAAATTACAGAGTATATTTGATTTTATAGGAATAAAAAAAGGAAAAAAGTAGCTCAATCAATCGAATACTTAAGAAAAAAATGTTATTTGGTATCAGATCATATAAAAAACACAGATTACCAAATTTTGTATGAATTTTGTACAAAATGTTACTTTTCTTCAAGAATTTTAAGGAGAAACGTCAGTAAAATAAATTAACCATTAAGTTTTATAAGCCAACCAAAGCGTTCCAAATTCAAAAATCGTCGTGCCAAAATGAAAATGCGGCGGTGCGCAGGCGGCGACTTTTGACGCGCGCGTAAACATCTTGTTAGTACGCTCCAAATAAGAACTTATAAATATAAATAAGATGAAAAAGTTTACAGGTACAACATTTTGGACATACCACCTGATTAAGTCAGACTGACTGCGTTCAAACTTGTGAGATAAGATACAAAATGCTAGCTACTCAGAAACTCATACATACATACAACATACATAAAATCACGCCTTTATCCCTAACGGGGTAGGCAGAGCAAAAACGACCAAAACAAAGGTCGTTCCGCCACGTCTGACAAGTTTGAGGGTTATTACAGATGATTAGATATGTATATTGCTATAGTGACGGGTTGTCAGCCCATCGCCTAAATTGCAATACACTGAAACCCTCGAATCCCTTAGCTGGTTTTTACAGCATGCCCGGGAGGAGATGCAGCTGGCACATTCTATGTTTTTCTATCACTCCCAGTCCAGCATGGAAGTAACAGTAACTCGGAAACTCTTCTGTCCATTTTTTATAATAAGTAGTACGTTACCTCTTCAATAAGTGGATTTTCAGGATCTATCTGAAAAACTACCTAAATTGCATCGAGAGACACTGCCGGCCAAGTGGAAGGAAGAAGAAACAGAGGCAGAATGCCTACCCTCTTGACAGCTGCTATTTTGGTGGCTATTACAGTAAAAAGGATTCTTTGGAGGCGGTACCGCGGCTCCTGAAGATTACCACTTTGGACAGCAGCTAAATATCTTTATTTTTAGGGATTTTGGAAATAAACGATATTTTCTCTTGGTACGTATTTCATTTATTCGTTCTATCAATCTTGACTTGACAAAACATCAAAAAAGGTAAGAAGAAAAATAATAATTACAAAAAAGAGTATACATACAAAATAAAACCACCACAGTGGCCATCAGCTGCAATAAGTACTCAGGCACTCAATACTCATTCATTTATTGCTCACAAGGGCCAAGACAGATTGACCTGGAATTCTCTAGATCTAGAGCTCATCTCTAGAGCGACTTTTGGTGGTCAAGACCCTCAGCCTTGAGGAAACGACGAAGAAGAAGACAATCGCCTATTCTAGACCGATCATCGCTAAATTTTCTTTGGGTTTCTTCGTATTCCACCGTATGTCACCTAATCAAGGCAGTTCATCATTCCCCATCATTCAGGCACCTAACCAAGACAGTCCGTGTGTATCATACAATACGTAACAGCATTGAAACAGCACAATGGCTTAACAAATGTTTTGCCTTGTCCGCCGCACTGCGTTGTCACCAATCAGGGTTCCTTCTAAGAGGTCCCAACTTCCATGCTTGACTGACACTGACACCGTGAAGGAACCCTGATTGGTGACAACGCAGTGCGGCGGACAAGGCAAAACATTTGTTAAGCCATTGTGCTGTTTCAATGCTGTTACGTATTGTATGATACACACGGACTGTCTTGGTTAGGTGCCTGAATGATGGGGAATGATGAACTGCCTTGATTAGGTGACATACGGTGGAATACGAAGAAACCCAAAGAAAATTTAGCGATGATCGGTCTAGAATAGGCGATTGTCTTCTTCTTCGTCGTTTCCTCAAGGCTGAGGGTCTTGACCACCAAAAGTCGCTCTAGAGATGAGCTCTAGATCTAGAGAATTCCAGGTCAATCTGTCTTGGCCCTTGTGAGCAATAAATGAATGAGTATTGAGTGCCTGAGTACTTATTGCAGCTGATGGCCACTGTGGTGGTTTTATTTTGTATGTATACTCTTTTTTGTAATTATTATTTTTCTTCTTACCTTTTTTGATGTTTTGTCAAGTCAAGATTGATAGAACGAATAAATGAAATACGTACCAAGAGAAAATATCGTTTATTTCCAAAATCCCTAAAAATAAAGATATTTAGCTGCTGTCCAAAGTGGTAATCTTCAGGAGCCGCGGTACCGCCTCCAAAGAATCCTTTTTACTGTAATAGCCACCAAAATAGCAGCTGTCAAGAGGGTAGGCATTCTGCCTCTGTTTCTTCTTCCTTCCACTTGGCCGGCCAGTGTCTCTCGATGCAATTTAGGTAGTTTTCAGATAGATCCTGAAAATCCACTTATTGAAGAGGTAACGTACTACTTATTATAAAAAATGGACAGAAGAGTTTCCGAGTTACTGTTACTTCCATGCTGGACTGGGAGTGATAGAAAAACATAGAATGTGCCAGCTGCATCTCCTCCCGGGCATGCTGTAAAAACCAGCTAAGGGATTCGAGGGTTTCAGTGTATTGCAATTTAGGCGATGGGCTGACAACCCGTCACTATAGCAATATACATATCTAATCATCTGTAATAACCCTCAAAACTTGTCAGACGTGGCGGAACGACCTTTGTTTTGGTCGTTTTTGCTCTGCCTACCCCGTTAGGGATAAAGGCGTGATTTTATGTATGTTGTATGTATGTATGAGTTTCTGAGTAGCTAGCATTTTGTATCTTATCTCACAAGTTTGAACGCAGTCAGTCTGACTTAATCAGGTGGTATGTCCAAAATGTTGTACCTGTAAACTTTTTCATCTTATTTATATTTATAAGTTCTTATTTGGAGCGTACTAACAAGATGTTTACGCGCGCGTCAAAAGTCGCCGCCTGCGCACCGCCGCCATTTTCATTTTGGCACGACGATTTTTGAATTTGGAACGCTTTGGTTGGCTTATAAAACTTAATGGTTAATTTATTTTACTGACGTTTCTCCTTAAAATTCTTGAAGAAAAGTAACATTTTGTACAAAATTCATACAAAATTTGGTAATCTGTGTTTTTTATATGATCTGATACCAAATAACATTTTTTTCTTAAGTATTCGATTGATTGAGCTACTTTTTTCCTTTTTTTATTCCTATAAAATCAAATATACTCTGTAATTTTTACTCGTAGAGTCTGTTCGAAAACAGAACAGGCATGGAATTTGAGGGCGCGCATTTGTATTTAATTAACTGTCGCTTGGTCGTGTGAGGATTATGCCCAAGTCTTTAACAGTAACCTTCTACATTAAATTTTGGAGGTTTTAGGTCAAAGACCTAGGCATAAACGCCACGCAACCAGCCGTGGGATAGTTAATACAAATGTGCGCCCTCCGATTCTATGCCTGTTCTCTTTTCGAACAGACTCTACGTAGTTTTTACATAATATTATGTCCATCATTTTCCAGGGGTGCGTTCACACGTGCACCTACCCTAGTACTATTATATATTCTGTTGACCTATGGTTTCTATGGGAAACCGTTAGGCGAAAATCACTGTCAAAATAATGTCAAAATGACATTTTGGCAAAATTTTCTCTTGGTAATAAGGTCGAGAATGGCGCGGTAACCATAGACAATTCCCCTCATCTTCCCCTAACCGTGCACGCGTGAACGCACTTCAGAGTGTGTTCATAACTTTCGTGGCCATAGACAATTTATTTTTTTCGGCGCACGGAGGTCGAGACGGGCGAATGAAAAGGTTTTATTCAGCCTTATTTATTTAACACTTTTTTATTTGCATTGTAAGCTGTAAGTACATGTTGATGGTAATCTTATTTCTTTTGTGATTTAACTTGATGGAAAATTGGACGTGTAGTTGGATTTTAAAGTTAAGTGTTAATCGTATTTTCCTTGCGCAACCTTTTGTGGATGTGTGCCTTTTGCGGTATTACATTTTACCGACGTTTTTTTCGGTAAATGCTATGATTGTAATATAATTTCTTCAGGTAAAAGAGAGAAAGGACAGATTAAATAGTTTTATAGGAGTTTTAAGCACGATACTTGTAAGTTCCTGCAAAGGGCGCTGAAACTGGCTAAAATAAACGTTTCTTTGCACGGAAAAGTCTATTGACTATACATGTATACCTATATCGTTTCTAATTTTGTCAAATCATTCTTTTTACATATCCGGCTGTATTTTGCTTATCATGCAGTTAATTTTTCAGTTCGAACTAGATGGCGTTAGCTGCGGCTAAAATTTTGACAGGTCATAGGTACAACGCTGTTTTGGCGTTTTCGTTTCACGCAATGTTTGACAAATAAGTTTGTGTAAAATTTATAGTTTAGAAGGCTTTCTTAGTGCTGCTTCATTGAAAAATTAACTGCAGATAAGCAAAATACAGCCGGATATGTAAAAAGAATGATTTGACAAAATTAGAAACGATATAGGTATACATGTATAGTCAATAGACTTTTCCGTGCAAAGAAACGTTTATTTTAGCCAGTTTCAGCGCCCTTTGCAGGAACTTACAAGTATCGTGCTTAAAACTCCCTATAAAACTATTTAATCTGTCCTTTCTCTCTTTTACCTGAAGAAATTATATTACAATCATAGCATTTACCGAAAAAAACGTCGGTAAAATGTAATACCCGCAAAAGGCACACATCCACAAAAGGTTGCGCAAGGAAAATACGATTAACACTTAACTTTAAAATCCAACTACACGTCCAATTTTCCATCAAGTTAAATCACAAAAGAAATAAGATTACCATCAACATGTACTTACAGCTTACAATGCAAATAAAAAAGTGTTAAATAAATAAGGCTGAATAAAACCTTTTCATTCGCCCGTCTCGACCTCCGTGCGCCGAAAAAAATAAATTGTCTATGGCCACGAAAGTTATGAACACACTCTGAAGTGCGTTCACGCGTGCACGGTTAGGGGAAGATGAGGGGAATTGTCTATGGTTACCGCGCCATTCTCGACCTTATTACCAAGAGAAAATTTTGCCAAAATGTCATTTTGACATTATTTTGACAGTGATTTTCGCCTAACGGTTTCCCATAGAAACCATAGGTCACAGAATATATAATAGTACTAGGGTAGGTGCACGTGTGAACGCACCCCTGGAAAATGATGGACATAATATTATGTAAAAACTACGTAGAGTCTGTTCGAAAAGAGAACAGGCATAGAATCGGAGGGCGCACATTTGTATTAACTATCCCACGGCTGGTTGCGTGGCGTTTATGCCTAGGTCTTTGACCTAAAACCTCCAAAATTAATGTAGAAGGTTACTGTTAAAGACTTGGGCATAATCCTCACACGACCAAGCGACAGTTAATTAAATACAAATGCGCGCCCTCAAATTCCATGCCTGTTCTGTTTTCGAACAGACTCTACGAGTAAAAATTACAGAGTATATTTGATTTTATAGGAATAAAAAAAGGAAAAAAGTAGCTCAATCAATCGAATACTTAAGAAAAAATGTTATTTGGTATCAGATCATATAAAAAACACAGATTACCAAATTTTGTATGAATTTTGTACAAAATGTTACTTTTCTTCAAGAATTTTAAGGAGAAACGTCAGTAAAATAAATTAACCATTAAGTTTTATAAGCCAACCAAAGCGTTCCAAATTCAAAAATCGTCGTGCCAAAATGAAAATGGCGGCGGTGCGCAGGCGGCGACTTTTGACGCGCGCGTAAACATCTTGTTAGTACGCTCCAAATAAGAACTTATAAATATAAATAAGATGAAAAAGTTTACAGGTACAACATTTTGGACATACCACCTGATTAAGTCAGACTGACTGCGTTCAAACTTGTGAGATAAGATACAAAATGCTAGCTACTCAGAAACTCATACATACATACAACATACATAAAATCACGCCTTTATCCCTAACGGGGTAGGCAGAGCAAAAACGACCAAAACAAAGGTCGTTCCGCCACGTCTGACAAGTTTTGAGGGTTATTACAGATGATTAGATATGTATATTGCTATAGTGACGGGTTGTCAGCCCATCGCCTAAATTGCAATACACTGAAACCCTCGAATCCCTTAGCTGGTTTTTACAGCATGCCCGGGAGGAGATGCAGCTGGCACATTCTATGTTTTTCTATCACTCCCAGTCCAGCATGGAAAGTAACAGTAACTCGGAAACTCTTCTGTCCATTTTTTATAATAAGTAGTACGTTACCTCTTCAATAAGTGGATTTTCAGGATCTATCTGAAAACTACCTAAATTGCATCGAGAGACACTGGCCGGCCAAGTGGAAGGAAGAAGAAACAGAGGCAGAATGCCTACCCTCTTGACAGCTGCTATTTTGGTGGCTATTACAGTAAAAAGGATTCTTTGGAGGCGGTACCGCGGCTCCTGAAGATTACCACTTTGGACAGCAGCTAAATATCTTTATTTTTAGGGATTTTGGAAATAAACGATATTTTCTCTTGGTACGTATTTCATTTATTCGTTCTATCAATCTTGACTTGACAAAACATCAAAAAAGGTAAGAAGAAAAATAATAATTACAAAAAAGAGTATACATACAAAATAAAACCACCACAGTGGCCATCAGCTGCAATAAGTACTCAGGCACTCAATACTCATTCATTTATTGCTCACAAGGGCCAAGACAGATTGACCTGGAATTCTCTAGATCTAGAGCTCATCTCTAGAGCGACTTTTGGTGGTCAAGACCCTCAGCCTTGAGGAAACGACGAAGAAGAAGACAATCGCCTATTCTAGACCGATCATCGCTAAATTTTCTTTGGGTTTCTTCGTATTCCACCGTATGTCACCTAATCAAGGCAGTTCATCATTCCCCATCATTCAGGCACCTAACCAAGACAGTCCGTGTGTATCATACAATACGTAACAGCATTGAAACAGCACAATGGCTTAACAAATGTTTTGCCTTGTCCGCCGCACTGCGTTGTCACCAATCAGGGTTCCTTCACGGTGTCAGTGTCAGTCAAGCATGGAAGTTGGGACCCCTCTTAGAAGGAACCCTGATTGGTGACAACGCAGTGCGGCGGACAAGGCAAAACATTTGTTAAGCCATTGTGCTGTTTCAATGCTGTTACGTATTGTATGATACACACGGACTGTCTTGGTTAGGTGCCTGAATGATGGGGAATGATGAACTGCCTTGATTAGGTGACATACGGTGGAATACGAAGAAACCCAAAGAAAATTTAGCGATGATCGGTCTAGAATAGGCGATTGTCTTCTTCTTCGTCGTTTCCTCAAGGCTGAGGGTCTTGACCACCAAAAGTCGCTCTAGAGATGAGCTCTAGATCTAGAGAATTCCAGGTCAATCTGTCTTGGCCCTTGTGAGCAATAAATGAATGAGTATTGAGTGCCTGAGTACTTATTGCAGCTGATGGCCACTGTGGTGGTTTTATTTTGTATGTATACTCTTTTTTGTAATTATTATTTTTCTTCTTACCTTTTTTGATGTTTTGTCAAGTCAAGATTGATAGAACGAATAAATGAAATACGTACCAAGAGAAAATATCGTTTATTTCCAAAATCCCTAAAAATAAAGATATTTAGCTGCTGTCCAAAGTGGTAATCTTCAGGAGCCGCGGTACCGCCTCCAAAGAATCCTTTTTACTGTAATAGCCACCAAAATAGCAGCTGTCAAGAGGGTAGGCATTCTGCCTCTGTTTCTTCTTCCTTCCACTTGGCCGGCCAGTGTCTCTCGATGCAATTTAGGTAGTTTTCAGATAGATCCTGAAAATCCACTTATTGAAGAGGTAACGTACTACTTATTATAAAAAATGGACAGAAGAGTTTCCGAGTTACTGTTACTTCCATGCTGGACTGGGAGTGATAGAAAAACATAGAATGTGCCAGCTGCATCTCCTCCCGGGCATGCTGTAAAAACCAGCTAAGGGATTCGAGGGTTTCAGTGTATTGCAATTTAGGCGATGGGCTGACAACCCGTCACTATAGCAATATACATATCTAATCATCTGTAATAACCCTCAAAACTTGTCAGACGTGGCGGAACGACCTTTGTTTTGGTCGTTTTTGCTCTGCCTACCCCGTTAGGGATAAAGGCGTGATTTTATGTATGTTGTATGTATGTATGAGTTTCTGAGTAGCTAGCATTTTGTATCTTATCTCACAAGTTTGAACGCAGTCAGTCTGACTTAATCAGGTGGTATGTCCAAAATGTTGTACCTGTAAACTTTTTCATCTTATTTATATTTATAAGTTCTTATTTGGAGCGTACTAACAAGATGTTTACGCGCGCGTCAAAAGTCGCCGCCTGCGCACCGCCGCCATTTCATTTTGGCACGACGATTTTTGAATTTGGAACGCTTTGGTTGGCTTATAAAACTTAATGGTTAATTTATTTTACTGACGTTTCTCCTTAAAATTCTTGAAGAAAAGTAACATTTTGTACAAAATTCATACAAAATTTGGTAATCTGTGTTTTTTATATGATCTGATACCAAATAACATTTTTTTCTTAAGTATTCGATTGATTGAGCTACTTTTTTCCTTTTTTTATTCCTATAAAATCAAATATACTCTGTAATTTTTACTCGTAGAGTCTGTTCGAAAACAGAACAGGCATGGAATTTGAGGGCGCGCATTTGTATTTAATTAACTGTCGCTTGGTCGTGTGAGGATTATGCCCAAGTCTTTAACAGTAACCTTCTACATTAAATTTTGGAGGTTTTAGGTCAAAGACCTAGGCATAAACGCCACGCAACCAGCCGTGGGATAGTTAATACAAATGTGCGCCCTCCGATTCTATGCCTGTTCTCTTTTCGAACAGACTCTACGTAGTTTTTACATAATATTATGTCCATCATTTTCCAGGGGTGCGTTCACACGTGCACCTACCCTAGTACTATTATATATTCTGTGACCTATGGTTTCTATGGGAAACCGTTAGGCGAAAATCACTGTCAAAATAATGTCAAAATGACATTTTGGCAAAATTTTCTCTTGGTAATAAGGTCGAGAATGGCGCGGTAACCATAGACAATTCCCCTCATCTTCCCCTAACCGTGCACGCGTGAACGCACTTCAGAGTGTGTTCATAACTTTCGTGGCCATAGACAATTTATTTTTTTCGGCGCACGGAGGTCGAGACGGGCGAATGAAAAGGTTTTATTCAGCCTTATTTATTTAACACTTTTTTATTTGCATTGTAAGCTGTAAGTACATGTTGATGGTAATCTTATTTCTTTTGTGATTTAACTTGATGGAAAATTGGACGTGTAGTTGGATTTTAAAGTTAAGTGTTAATCGTATTTTCCTTGCGCAACCTTTTGTGGATGTGTGCCTTTTGCGGTATTACATTTTACCGACGTTTTTTTCGGTAAATGCTATGATTGTAATATAATTTCTTCAGGTAAAAGAGAGAAAGGACAGATTAAATAGTTTTATAGGGAGTTTTAAGCACGATACTTGTAAGTTCCTGCAAAGGGCGCTGAAACTGGCTAAAATAAACGTTTCTTTGCACGGAAAAGTCTATTGACTATACATGTATACCTATATCGTTTCTAATTTTGTCAAATCATTCTTTTTACATATCCGGCTGTATTTTGCTTATCTGCAGTTAATTTTTCAATGAAGCAGCACTAAGAAAGCCTTCTAAACTATAAATTTTACACAAACTTATTTGTCAAACATTGCGTGAAACGAAAACGCCAAAACAGCGTTGTACCTATGACCTGTCAAAATTTTAGCCGCAGCTAACGCCATCTAGTTCGAAACTGAAAAATTTCTCCGGAACGAGCATATTTAAAACCCCAGTAGAGGGATAGAGTGTTTTAGCGTAGGTTTTAGCCGATATTGGAATTTGGATACAGGCATCACCTGGCGAAAAATGCGTAAATAAAAAAAATATTATAAAATAACTCCAGTAGTTATTACTTACATAAACAAAAGCAATAACGGAAATGTAATAAAACGGAAGATGGGGCAGTTACCACATTGTCATTGGCTGCAGCATGTGTGTGGAACGACCAAAGTGGGTTTGGTAAAACTAAAACTATATTACACCGTTTTGTCTTGTGGGTAGTTTGATTTCTAAACGGTTAGATTTGGTATCGTTAAGGTGTTGGTATAGGTACCTACATACAATCACGCCTTTGTATTTAATACAATACAATACAAATATACTTTATTGCACAAAAAACACAGAAATTACAAATTGATTACACAGAGAAGTAGTACAATTGGCGGCCTTATTGCTATTATTATTATTATTTAATGGGGTAGGCAGAGCGTCACGACCGAAACAAAGATCATTCCGCCATGTCTGACAAGTTTTTAGGGTTATTTCAGTTAGATCTGTGTATTGTTAATAGTGACTGGTCGTCAGCCAATCGCCTAAATTACAATACTGAAACCCTCAAATCCCTTAGCTGATTTTTACAGCATACCCGGGAGATGCAGCTGTCACATTCTATGTTTTTTCTATCACTTCCAGTCTAGCATGGAAGATGGTGTGGTCGATTGATGATGTTAGGTCGTTTACGCTCTATCTACTCCATTAGGGATAAAGGCGTGATTATATGTATGTATGCACACCAAATCCTATAAATTCACAGGATACCAAATCCCATGGACTGTCCAAAACCCTATATCTCCTTTTTGCTGTGTCAAAGTTATTCGTTTTATTGTCCTTCAGTTATTGGAGCTGAATGCTGACTATGTTATTATGAGCGTTAATATAGAACATTGAATTACATACATTTAAATGTGAAATCACGGCTATATTTCCAACAGGGTAGGCAGGAAGTCTTATAAATCTTCTAGTCGCGTTTTTAATATTCTTGGGAGGTGTTTCAGTAGGATATATAAGGCTCATTGCCCAAATTTAAACTCTCGTATCCCTTTCTAGCATGTAAGATAATCCTGAGAAGGGCAGTAATGGTTATATTCTATGTTTTTTTATCACTGCGTGGCATGGGAGTAAGTACAGCCATATCTTTATTTTACACTTTCATAAAAATAAACCTATTGAGAAGCTCATATATTTATACTTACTGAACCAGTTTTATAATAAAATAAAAATATACCTACTTAACGATCCCGCCAGAAACCGGGACAATTTTATTATATTTCAATTTACAGAACCCAACTGATTATGATAATAAAAACACAAAAATATAGGTAATGAAGATTGTACTGCACATAACTTCAAGTAAATATGCATTTCTTATACACCCCTGGAAAGAGTTTGAGTAAAATATCTGCGCATCCATTGATCTTATTTTCAAGATTACAAAGAGGTTGGTAATGTGTACAAAATTAATGTTATGGGAATAAAAAATATACTGGGCACTAGAATATTCAAGTAACGTGTACAATATGAATAGTTGTCACATATACTACAAAAAATTCTAGTTAAAGTCACAATATTCTGGTTAACGGAACTAGATATTTTTCTGCGTGTACTGTACATACATTCATAATAATCACGCCTTTATTCCTACTGGGGTAGGCAGAGCGTAAACGACCTAAACAAAGGTCGTGAGGGTTATTCCAGATAGATCTGTATATTGCTCGAGGCACAATCCTTATCTCACAACAAACAAGTAAGCCGTCGACGGTACCGCGGATGACGTAATGTATGAAAATCAATCAATGAAATTATATGACACGCTTTTCCACTTGCCGGCACGTCACCGGCACGGCATGTTATCGATGGATGAAATCTTGTTAAACTTTATCAAATACGTACCTAAGGGGCAGCATTTAGGAAGCGGTGCGGTGCCGGTGCGTCGCCGGTGCGCCGATTTTGTATGTAATTTACGTCTGCGCAGCGCAGCTTGATTGAAGTTTCTACACAAAAACGACGCACCGGCGACGCACCGTCACCGCACCGCTTCTTATTTGCCGTGCCCCTAACACCCTGTATAAGAAGACGGTGACCGTGAAAGCAGCATAAACCTGTGCTGTATACTGTACTCGTTAAGGCATTCTTTCGTTGGTAAGAAGCTCTTAATGTTAAGATTACAGTAGGGGTAGTCCATGTACTGGTTTAAAACGAACTATAGAGTGGTGCTAATTCAGGACGCACTATTACTAATTCTAATTCTTAGTAGCGCTGTCACTTTCTTAAATTTGACATAAGAACAGGATAGCAAACAAAAACGTGACTTTGACATTCTTAATTTGACGTACGGCGCTTTAAATAAGGAATGACCATAGAGCGTGCTCACTAATTTTACTTAATTTAAGCAGTCTTATGTCAGATAAGAAATGTCAAACTCACGTATTTGTTTGCTATCCTGTTCTTATGTCAAAGTTAAGAAAGTGACAGCGCTACTAAGAATTAGAATTAGTAACTGGACGGCGTGAATTGAGGCCACTGTGCGAAAAGAGAACAGGCATAGAATTGGAGGGCGCACATTTGTATTAATTAACCCACGGCTGGTTGTGTGGGGTTTATGCCTAGGTTTTTGACCTAAAACCTCCAAAATTTAATGTAGAAGGTTACTGTTAAAGCTGGGGCATAATCCTCACACGACCAAGCGACAGTTAATTAAATACAAATGCGCGCCCTCAAATTCCATGCCTGTTCTCTTTTCGAACAGACTCTAACTATACTCTGTAAAATTTCGGACGTTAGCTGCGACAGATGCAATTCAGAAGGAAAACAAGTATCTGAAATCTATAGGAATTGTATCTGTCACAGCTACAAAGAAAAAAAGTTTTAAAACCGAAAGGGGGTGATTTTGCTCCGCTTATGCGCATGCGCAACCGCAAAAAATGTTTCTCTGTTATACCTAAAATTATTAGATCAGCTGACACAACTAATGGAAAACATTTCAGAGAGACCATTTCATGTGTATGGTGAAAATCCCGTTCAAAATTATAATTCTGTCTTTCTGGATATGTAGAGCAAGAAAATATTTTTGAATTTCTAAACTTTACACTAAAATAGTAGTTATGTAAGTGGTAAATTGGTTTTCATAAGTTCTCCTCAAGTTTAAACGTCTGCATGTAACTTTAATCTCAAATAAAGTTAAAACTGCTTCCATGCTGGACGAGGAGTGATAGAACAACGTAGAATGTGCCAGCTGCATCTCCTCCCGGGCATGCTGTAAAAATCAGCTAAGGGAATCGAGGGTTTCAGTGTATTGCAATGTAGGCGATGGCCTGACAACCCGTCACTATAGCAATATACATAATCATCATTCTGTATTAGCGAAACATGTCAGACGTGGCGAATGTTTAGGTCGTTTTTGCTCTGCCTACCCCATTAGGGATACAGGCGTGATTTTATGTATGTATGTAATGTTAAAACTAAAACCGTAGTACACATACAGTCCCCTACCAATCAAAAGTCATTAAGGCCCCGCCTCATAAAGTGATGTTTTTATATCCCGTTCTGTCCCTTTACGAGCAAGCTTGGACAGACATGTCCCCTTAAATATAATTATATCTTCGGCCGAGATGCACCCGAACATATAACATAATGTATAAATTATATACTCGAGAATATTTGAGTCTGATTGGACGAGTTGATTAAGTTTTTTTAGTGATTTGATTAAGGAAATGGTTTTTGGTTAATTGGTGAAAGTAGTTCTTGTTAACTTTGAAGGTCAGGTCAGAGGGGTTTTACAGATTTTTCATACTCATCCCGCCCGCCCATTGCTTTTCTGTGTTTAAATTTTTTTTTATTTATAAAATTGTCGCGCAAAAAAAATAGCTCACAATTTACATTTGGAGGACAAACGAGTTGTTTTTAATGCTGATAGATAATCTAGCATCTTTTCCCCCTCGTATGGAAAAATAAACGTATAATCACAGAGGAGTAAAATAGACTTCTCAAATCGTACGATAATTATTTTTAAATGCAAATTCATTTCGAATTATAATTTTAAATCGTTGTAGAGCTTCCATGAATGATAAAGTTGTAGGTGAGTTTATTTTTAATTTTAATAGGAATTTGGCTATCCACACATATACCAATACCACCACAAATTATGTGACTAATCATGATGTTTGAAAACACACTACACACCTAAGGAATTTCTTTCAGAACCCTCCTGAATTTCATTAACTTTTTCTTAAAGCAACAACACTGATAATATCTCAACAAAACTACAAACAAGCATTTTGTAATATCAAGAATGGAAGGCAATAAAAGAGACCATGTACCGCCATAGACAATCTGACAGATGCGCGTAATGGTTCCCGCCATTTCTCTCCACCAATCGGAGCGCGGGATAGTTTTTTCTTCTTCACAAACACGACAGCTGGCATTTTTCGGCCAGCATTAACGCATGTTATTGGGTGTTTTTATAAACACATTTTGTGGTAGGGCCCGAATATTGTAAATGTAATAAAGAATGTGCCGGCCGCAAGGGAGGATTTTAATGTGTTTTTTTTTGTATGATGATGATGTTGTAATATTTGATAGGGGAAATTGGATGTCTAGCGTTGATTATGATGAGATTTTTTTCACTGTTTGAATGATGAGATGATTACCAAATTTTGTTTAGGTCGTCCGGTGGACATTACGATTTTAGATTGCTTTTCTCATAATAATAGAGCAAGAAAAACTCACATAATCTTTTGCTTTTTTTGCCTTTTGTAAAAATCGGTAAAAAGAAGCTACATATTTCCCTTTATTGATCTTTTATCTTCCTACAACATGTTCATGCAAAGGAATTACTTTTTCAACGAAACTGAACGATTTTCACAATTTAATTATTGCAGAAATAGTATGTTTTTGGAGTTAGCTTCATCGTCAAATATTTAGGAGGTTACCTCTGACATAGACTAGCTAAGGTCATGAACAAATTCATCACAAATTAAAAAAATACATATGTAGGTATCGAAAAAAGCCCGAATGGTGTAGTGGATAGGGCCGCGGCCTCGTGTGCAGGAGGTCGTGGTTCGAATCCCACCACGTACCAATGTGTTTTTCGGTTTTCTAATTTCATATGTACGTTTATTCGGCGCTTTTACGGTGAAGGAAAACATCGTGAGGAAACCTGAACACACCTACGAAGAAATTCAAAGGTTGTGTGTAACCTAATCTAGGATTGGGTCTGGTTTCCCTTCTGGGTTGCGGAGGTCAGATGGCAGTCGCTTTGTGTAAAAACCAGTGCCCTTGTTCAATCATCTAGATTAGGTAGCCGACAACTTAAAAAGGCTAGGAAGATGACATTTATGTAGGTATTTGAATTAACTTAAAAACTGATAATTTAATAGAGAAGTCTAACATCAACGCTAGACCATATTTCCGTTCAAAACTTTCAGTTGGAAGATTACCTCACCCTCGCGTGTTTCACGCCATTCTGTCAATAAAGGTTATAATCCCAAAACTTCCCTGAACTTGCCTGAACTAAAGCTGTAACCACACAGGGAAGTGCGGTTTCTCGTGAAAACGCTTGGTTTGGAACCGAGGGCATCTCGAACTAAACCATGGACGCATTCAGCTATTTTATTTGCTTGTCTATAATAATATTATAAAGAGATAGATAAGAGAGAGAGAGAGAGAGAGAAAAGATTTTTTAGGCCCGTATTTATAAACAACTCTCAAGTGTGACAGGGAGTTTGAGTTCGTATATCAGAAATGTCATTTCAGTACAAAACGACCTGTCAAATCCATACTTAATATTGATTTCAATCTTGAGATCGCTTTATAAATACGAGCCGTAGATTTGTGTGTAAATATGTATTGTTTGTAACGAATAAACTCAAAAAATACTGTCCCTTTCAGTTTGTTCAAAAAAGTAGTGTGCCCTGCCAAACGTTACATAATTTTCCTTTCATTTTTATTGGACTCCAGCCCCCGTAGCATGCAGCCGCGATAAGGCCGTGATAGCCGTTTTTTCACACATTTTATCGCATCTATCTGTCAATTTGTATGGGAGTTTGACAGATAGATGCGATATATCCGTTATCGCGCGACGGCATGCTACACGGGCTGGTGTGTCTCAGCCTTTATCCCATAGGAAATGGCGTCCGGTTTAGGGCATCCACACATTAAAATAATAATGTTCTATGATTATAGTGTGCACTGCCCATTGGCCATGTTTTGATGGGTTTATGACTTTGTTTTAGTTTCGGGATGTGATTGCAAGGTCGTGAGTTCTATTCCGTGAAAGAGAAATAAACTGACGAAAATTTACCTCTATGTTGATATAATATACATAATATCAGAAACACTTCCATGCTGGACTGGGAGTGATAGAAAAACATAGAATGTGCCAGCTGCATCTCCTCCCGGGCATGCTGTAAAAATCAGCTAAGGGATTCGAGGGTTTCATTATTGTAATTTAGGCGATGGGCTGACAACCTGTCACTATTAGCAATATACAGATCTATCTGGATGGAATAACCCTTAAAACATGTCAGACGTGGCGGAACGACCTTTGATTAGGTCGTTTACGCTCTGCCTACCCCATTAGGGATAAAGGCGTGAATAAATGTATGTATGTATCAAAAAAGAAATGCTGAAAGACAAAATTAAATCAAAAAGTGTCTGTTTAATTAAATTAACATTACTCAGAAATTGGCCTATGGGTCATAATTTTCTTCCTAGAATGTTTTTATGTTAGGTATGGCCAAAATCTGTTCATTTTTTTTCATGTATTTTTTTTTATAATTACCTACTTAATGATAATAACAAAACATTTGAATATTGTCTCAAAACTTTTATCATCTGCTGCACCGTTAGGGAAAAAAAGCGTGACTACTGACTATACAGGGTGTTAATTTAATTGCGTGCCATAGCTAAGGGGGTGTTTCAGAAATGTAAAAGGAGACCATGAACAAAAAAAACCAACTATGATGATATGTAGGTATGTATGTAACATTTAAATTAACTTTTATATATTTATTTAGGTGAACATTTTACATAATTTTAAGTCGCTATATAAAATTCATCACCTCACAAAGAAATAAACCATAATTTTCCACCAACATTTCGTTACCTGTGAAATGGAAATCTACTCACAGAGTGGACTCAATTCTATAAGCAACTTACTAAAATAATACTTTTTAGGGGTGACAATTTAGGCGGACACATTTTTAAACCATTTCAAAGTTATTCCGGCCACGTTGTTGTGTTGTTGGGTGGGTTTTGTTGGGGTTTGTTGGTTGTTGTTCTCTTTTCAACAGCCATCAACTGTGTCTGATTTGTCGAAATAACGAACAGTGCCACTAACTTATCATAATAATATCATAATAACAACAATAAGACAACATGAGGACGGAGGAGCGGGGATCTTGACCATTCTTCCTGAGTCGACGGCTCAGTTCAGCATTGAACTTCCTAGCATCCTTGCCCCAGCGGCTGGTGGTTTCCACTTATCATATATATAACTAAAATTACAGCTAATGAAACATGATGTGACAGCAAGAACACCATATTATCTCGTTTGCACTGTAAAACGCGTAAAATTACCCAAGAACAGAGAGTATGCTACGTAATTGTGTCTTAAAAATAGTAAGTTTCTAATGTTAATTAAATTGATCTAAATAGTTGATTTTCACTTACTTTTTCATATTTCTTTGAGTGACATTATATTATGTTATCTATGTGGAAAGACTTATAGAGAAACTTTTGGCAGCAAATGAGCCGTAACAACAATATTTTTCAAAATATTGTTTCTACCCTAACTGTATATCGAACTTTAGCAAGTGTCATATAGAATTGGTCCTGTTTCACCAAACATTTAGTCACCTGTGAAATATACGTAGCTACCACCCCGGTCCCGGGACGTGCCTTATCGCATTTCGGGATTCGGGACAAACAGACGGGCCAATTTATATGTTAATATCGCGTTACGAGCGAACCCGGGGGATTGAGCCAGTTTATACTTCAAATTCAAATATTATACGTACGTATAGTCACGCCTTTAGCCGTTGCGAGGTAGGCAGAGCATCTATAGCCAAGTAAATGACTCTGTGATGTGTATCTCTAAGTGTGAAAAGTAATTTTAGTTTTTTTTTTGTGCTTTATATAAAAGTATGAAAATATTTACGAAAAATAAAAGCGACATAGATTTTTTTTAAATAGGGTTTTACGGCTCTGGAAACTAGGTCCTTTAGAGAGAATATTTTTATCAGCTCTGTCTTGCCCATCTAACCTAGAATCGAGCGCAAATAAAAATAAATAATGATTAATGATACATCACAAAAAAGGTCCCCGAAAAAACTATTCGGTGCAAAATTCGTCCCTCACAAGCATCAAATTCTTAAGTTTCCAAATAGCCAATATAGTTGACCCAAAAAGAACCCTTTCCCTTTGAAACACAACACCTATTCCTTATTTGCATTTCTTTATTGGATCTGTGATAGTTTTTTTTTAATATCGTTGTAAGAGTTCAGTTTTGAAGTTAAATGTTAAAAGAGATAGGTATTTGAATTCGACTCGTATTTATACAATCACGCGTTCAACACTAATGGGGGTAAGCAGAGCGTCAACGACCGAAACAAAGATCGTTGCGACACTTCTGATAAGTTTTGAGGGTTATTTCTATAGCCTAAAAATTGTAATAATTTAAATTTTTTATTTAAGTATTTCTCAATATTTTTGTTTTACGCTCTGCATTCCCCATTAGAGATAAAGGCGTTATTATATTATGTTTGTATGTATTTTTGTTTTTTGAGATTGATTCTCTCAGGTTAATTGCCGCGGGGCACATTTTTTAGCCGGTTTGCCTCTGACACGAACCAAATCGGAGGTCTACAGGCGGTTCAAACACTATGACAACAGAGTTCATTAGTAGCGTTCGGCGACAAAATAAGTCAATATAAGTAGGTAGATACTAAATACTTTACTCCTGGGAATCGAACCCACTACGACTTAAAAATTCCTTCCCTCATCTTCACCACACTACATCAACACACACAATGGTAAGTATTTATTAAATAAACCCTCCGAGGAGCGTGTTATTGTGATCTGATATAATACTGGGTGTAATTCTGATCTACTTACGTTATACCGGGTGTTAGTTAAAGGGCCGAATCATCGCCCTCTCGAACTGAGGCTCGGCCCTTTCGGACTGGGTTTAGGGTGGAGCCACAGTGAAAGCGGACGTTTCAGATTAAGCAAAAGTATTGCTATCGATTCATTCAGGGCACGACTTAACTAAATCTTGACTAAAATGTTTCCCGTCCCTTTCTTTTCTCTCATGATAGAAAATGACAGGTAGGTATATATTAGTTATTCGTGATTTTTTTCCTGCCATGGTATAGTTTTTTTTTTTAGGAATCCATTGCATTTTTCTTATTTTGCACACAATCAAAATGAAGAAGCTAATTTCTATTATTTCTATTAGTACACAAAGAATGTATCTTTCGTTTAATCGTGTCTTGCAGTAGACTGTGATAGCTGATACAATATAGTATCATTGCTCATTGGCAAGTTCACATCACTTGTAACTCCTAAAGATAGAGTCGACGATGGAGCCAGTTCACTTCTAATTTAAAGAGGATTTACAATAGTAAATCCCACTCTTTTGCATTGCAATAGTTTTGTTTTTTTTCTCTGTATCCGCTATCAGTGTTGCCACACTTCAGGGACCCCTAGATGTGGGTAATTCGTGCTAGTTAGGAGCTAATTATTGAGGGTGCCCTGTCATTGCAAAGAACTGGAGCAGGGTAGGGTTGCCATGCTTGCCAGTATTTTCATTGTTGTTTTTAGGCCCGTATTTATAATCAGCTATCAAGAGTGACTGCGAGTTTGAGTTCATATCAGAAATGTCATTTCAGTACAAAACGACCTGTCAAATCGATACTTAATATTGCTCTCAAACTTGAGATTGCTTTATAAATACGAGCCTTAGAATTGTGTATTTTTGTGTAGTATTTAAAGTAGGTGAGTTTCCTGTCAATAATAATTAATGTTTTTAAAGCTTTTTAATAGGTGCGCTCCACAAATTAGGTATTTATATTAGCAAGATGATTCTAAGTAGCTTTCTGTATTCCTGTGTCTATGGGAATGACAGGCTCGTATTTATGAAGCAATCTTAGGTCCGTATTTATAATCAGCTCTCAAGAGTGACAGCGAGTTTGAGTTCGTATCAGAAATGTCATTCCAGTACAAAATTACCTGTCACATCCGCACTCAATATTGCTCTCAATCTTGAGATCGCTTTATAAATACGAGCCTTAAGCTTGAGAGAAAGTAAATAAATAATTAAGTAAAGATTTGACAGGACATTTTGCACTAAAATGACATTTCAAATACGAGCTCAAACTCGCTGCCACTCTTGAGAGCTGATTTATAAATACGGGCCTAAATATTTTCATCAGGATTTTGAAACTCTATCTACCCCGTCCAAACGAGGGATTTGTAATTTAGATGTGGTTAGGTATATTTCAAGTTTAAAAAATAAAGTAGGATTTGAACTTCACATGCCACTGGACTACTAGAATTCCACATTATTATTTAAAAAAGGAAGCAGAAAAAAGGCGCGAAATCGATGGAGCCAAACGAGCGTTCCATTAACAAAAATTAAACCGTTTCCATAAATGATTGATAAGACGCGAATATTGAGTCATATTGACCACTTGCCAATTAACATTCAATACGCAAACGAAATTACGTACAATTTTCTACCAATTAAACCAAAACATCCAATTTTAATACATACCAGTCGCTTTTCCGTTCACCGTTCAGAAATGCGTTCTAAAAACTAAAGTTATAAGAGCAAAATTCGAATCGTTCGAAATACGAACGGACCACACACGACGCGGCGATGTTTGAAAAAAGGAACGCGCCAACCGCGCCTCGTTCGTTACCTCATCATCGACTTCTTTTTATTTTTTTCAAGCCAGCGGCATTCGCTAGCTACATAGAGCCAGCCAGTATGTGTTTCAGAAAAAAATGTTTTTTTATTTTTTATAAGCCGAATAATGTTGTTGTGGTATTATTACGGAGCCAAGTTTTCGGTCCTGCACATAAATTATTAGGTTTTATTAGGCCGGCCGCTTCTGATCGCCCGTCGGTCGGTGGTAGAGGGTTTTTTATAGTTTTTTAAATATTCTTCTTAAGGATCGCTTGAGATTAGTCTGTTATCGGCCAGTAATAAAGTAACGGGTGAGGTTTCGTTTGAAAACTGCTTGTGGTTTTCGGGTTTCCTTGTGATTTAATTTTTACCGTACATAAATGGCTCCATGTGCATTTTAAGCTTGTTTAGTGAAGTTTCAATCGGAAATGTTTTCGCATAGCTTAAAAATAAAATAAAATAAAATGTTGGCTCTCATGGTCTCTTATGGGCATTTCAGATTATGTATGATCATTTGAAGGAATGGTTGTATTGTTAAAAACCTTTGAACCATCAACGAATATATTTTTTAGCAGAGAAGTAGTATAAAGTAAATAAAGTAACATAGAATCATAAAAGCCACAAACAATAAATATAAAAAAAATCACTAACAAAAAAATACTGGTGGTAGGTAGATTCAGAGCCGAAAAAACCAACTTTTATTTTTACCCTCTCGCTGATCAAGAAGGTCAGAACATGGAACTCAATATCTTCGGTGACAATTCACTGATTTTAGATAACTTTTTGATTTCGGCTGAAACTGGTATCTTAGCCAAGGCTCTTTTGAAAAAAAAGAAAGATCACTTTTTTATTTTTTTTAATCGTGACAAATTTGGGGGTAAATTAAGAAAATGTCCTTTTAATAGATTAGAAGCGACACTCGATAGGGTTATTTGGGGTCCATTTTGGAAGTAGGTAATTTATAAGACGTGTTACGAGATAATAGGACCTCTGTTTTTCGAAAAAAGTTGTGATCGGATATGAAAAAAAAGTTACTAAATAGAAAAGTAATTTGAAACTGCCTTTGGTATATTGCCATTGATGCTCTCATGGGAGTGATAAAATACCGAGTGTAAGGGACAGCGTACCAGAAACTGATAGAGGTTGCTCAGTTAACAAAAAACGAAACTGAACAACAAAAAACTGGCCAAGTGCGAACTGAAAAAAAAAAAAACTTGTATCCAATTTAGGATCACTGAGCTAATGTATGGAGCAGACATCATCCAAGCACTTTATGTCCCATTTAATATGTGTGCATGCACTCATATTCATACTAGTGGTCCGAATAGATTTTTTAATACTTAAAAGAGAGATAAAAAGTTAGAAACATGTCGCACTGGATATTAATATAAAAAGAATAAGTTTTCATAAGTAATTACGTCAATATAAACCCTTTAAAATTAAATACGGTCGAAATTCGTGCGGACGCCTTATTGAATTTTGGGGACATGTCGTATATTCGTGATGGCTGTTCCATATACGCTAGAGCAAGTAGTTATAATGATAAAAATATTCGTTTTGGGTTTAGACACTATAAATTTTGTAGGTCCTAGAACATAGGAACAACATCTAGGATCTATGGCCCGTATTTATAATCAGCTCCCAAGAGTGACAGCGAGTTTGAGTTCGTATCAGAAATGTCATTTCAGTACAAAACGGTCTGTCAAATCCGTACTTAGTATTTGCTCTCAAACTTAAGATCGCTTTATAAATACGAGCCCTATGTTCCTTTGTTACTTTAGTATCTTCTATACCTCTACCCACGCCACAGAGTATATAAAACTGCATAGCGGTAGAGACGCGCATCTTATTAAAAGCCCGCTATCCCGTCTCGAATAATAGGATAATGACAGTGTTGCCATGCGCAGGCGAATAACCACCGCTAATTACCAGTAATTGGCCAGTGTTGCCAGCTGTAATTATGACAGTGCAAAGTGGGCACGGACAGTTAATGGGTAATTTCGTACGCAATACGTTATTTATCGCTTTTCTTGAGAGGGGGCTTTAATTTTGCAAAGTGGTAAGTGACATTGTAAATGTACATACATACTATCACGCCTGTATCCCTAATGGGGTAGGCAGAGCGTCAACAACCCAAGCAAAGGTCGTTCCGCCACGTCTGACAAGTTTTGAACTTAAAAACGAAATGTACCGGTCTGATCGCTTTAAGCGATCTCTTCCTATTATATTCCTGATTCAGTCTACATTGGGTGAATTCGTTGATAATAGTCTATGAACGTATGAACCATATAAAACCATATCAGAGGACTATTGGGCTGTTTAAAACCTCAGACACCAGGGTTTATGGGTTTATGGGCAGGTTTATTAACCCAACAAACCACATGACAGAATAAGTGCTTATACCTTGAATAGCCAGATACATCGTCACAGAGTCAAAATCAAAACCAAGTTTTATGTTATTTGAATCCAAATTAGATATGCCTATTCTATATTTTTTCCTAACAGCCTTTTCCTGCCCAATAATACAAATAACATGAAAAAAAACACAATATTTTGTATGATTGTATGGAACCCCGTGAAGCCTTTAATTACGATACACAAAATATCGGTGAAAGCACACCGATGTTTGTATGGTAAGGTTATATTGATAAGCGAAGCGGAAAGCGATTTTGTGGGGAGCGTGAGTTAATTACGAATTTTCGAAGCCTTCTTAAATTCCCATCCAAATTATAAGCCTATCTATATTCTGACAAACCTATTGTGTTATGTCAAACCTGTGTTATATCAAATTGTCGATTTTAATAGAAAAAAAAACTACAAGATACAAGATTAAAGTAAGAGCTGTCACAATAATAATATTCTTATTTGGCTTAAAGATGACCTATTGGCACTTCTATGCTGGACTGGAAGTGATAGGAAAACATAGAACGTGCCAGCTGTCGCGGAGATCCGCGAGCTTAAACATTTCTACCCTCTGGTGAGTATAATTTACTCTGTCAATCAGTATGAATTGAGTCAATCGGGAATCAGTGGATTGAAGCTATGAGTCTATGGTTTCATAGACTATGAGTATCTTTGCTCGATGGTTGACTTTGACAGCTAGAGAGCGCGAAAGCGGAGAGGAGATGTCAGAAAGTAACGGTAGGCAGAGGAGGTGCGATTGAAGTGGTGAAGACCGTTGGAGTTCAAGTGCCAAGGTATGGATACGTGTGTGAAGACACACGTAGTAGCCTCGAGTGTGGACTCGAGCGTAGCCCAGGTGAGGAGATTTCCTGGTGAGTCTTTTGTACCCTATAAAAGAACCTAAGAGAGGTTATGGATGTGGTCTGTCTGCCAGAGTATAATGTTGAAATAGCTACAGTGACCATGAGCGTAAGGCCTATGTTTGTTGTTCCTCATGCCCAGGAGAGAGTAAACGATACTCAGGTTACAGTGACTAAGGGATGACCCAGAAGTGCTGTTGGGCATGAGATGAGATAAGAGTTGCGAGGCATGGGCCGAGGTGTAGGGGAGGTTTGGAGCCTCGGCGGTTGTTGTGGCACTTAGAGCCACGTCAGAAGAGGCAGCTCAATAAGGTCCCAGAACGGTTAGGAGAGATAGAACACTGAGGTTCTTAAAGACGATAGTGAGTGTAAAGCCTAACCTGAGCACGAGCCAGGTTCAGGGGTCTTACTGTTCCGAGTACGAACACCCGGCAGCTGTGAAGCATGCAGCCGGGTGACGGCGGCCGTGCAGAGAGTAAGACGGACTACTACAATTGTCCGTTCCACCGCGGTGGCTTTCATACTGCTAGTTTCATATTATGCTGGAGTCAGACAGATTACATCTCATGACTGATGAGATTATTTCTATTGTAACTGTACATTTACTCGCTCCGATCTTTACTTATATGTATATATTTTACTATAATCTAGTCTATGTCGTGGAATATGGCATACATGAAGTGGATATATGGAACGCCGCGACACCAGCTGCATCTCCTCCCGAGCATGCTGTAAAAACCAGCTAAGGGATTCGAGGGTTTCAGTGTACATATTACAATTTAGGCTATGGGCTGACAACCTGACACTATAGCAATATATCTACATAATCAACTGTAATAAAATAACCCTCAAAACTTGTCAAACGTGGTGGAACGACCTTTGTTTAGAGCATTGACGCTCTGCCTACCCTATTAGGGATAAATGCTTGATTTTATGTATGTATGTATGTAAGTAAACTGAGTACTTATGTACGGTATTCGATTTTCAGTAGGTACGCTAACTAAATAAATACTTAGGCCCGTATTTATAATCAGCTCTCAAGAGTGACAGCTTTGAGTCCGTATCAGAAATGTCATTCCAGTACAAAGAGATCTGTCAAAACCATATTATATTAACCAGTTAATATTGCTCTCAATCTTGAGATCGCTTTATAAATACGAGCCTTAACACAAATTTAAACAACAGTAATTTATGTCTACGGCGTAGCAACTTTCGTAGCGCACGTAGCATTTTTCTACTGTAATCATTTTAAGATAGCAAAAACCAATGAAGCCTAATACATAGAACTAATCAACATAACCTCACCCTTAAACATCACAAGACGTTATCCCGGCATGTGGCCTCCATTTTGGAAACCCGCCATTGTAGTACCTGTCAAAATATTTCTTTTTTCTTTTCTTTTTTTTCTAAGGCACCGCGCCGCTCATCTATTCAGCCGGGGCGGATGAAAATTTAATTTTTGTTCAGGTTTTAGATTTGGATGGCAGATAAATATGTATTTATTAAAAAGGTGTTGCGTGGGGTGTGTTTGATTAATACTTTGTGTTTTCCTTAAATGATGGGAAGATAAAGAAAAATCATTAGTTTTCAATGAATATATCCCGTGTTTACATAAAAAGGACTATTAGTTGTGCTATTTATTAGGTGGTTTAAAAACTCTGCCGCCAGGGTTTATCGGGTCGATCGACTTGAAACCGACACGAAAAGAAAGATACAAAGGACATTCTGATTGACAGCATATTTAAAAAAATAGAGTTACAACTCTCGAATAATTCGATCAAACGTTTATAGATAAAAACCGGCTGCTTTCAGAATATTAAACAGTTGACCTAGTAAATCTCCCACATGGTTTTCGGAATAAAAACAGACCTCGACCACTTAACCCAAGTAACTTCCATGCTGGACTGGGAGACATAGAAAAACATAGAATGTGCCAGCTGCATCTCCTCCCGGGCATGCTGTAAAAATCAGCTAAGGGATTTGAGGGTTTCAGTATTGTAATTTAGGCGATGGGCTGACAACCTGTCACTATAACAATATACAGATCTATCTGGAATAACCCTCAAAACTTGTCAGACGTGGCGGAACGGCCTTTGTTTAGGTCGTTTACGCTCTGCCTACCCCATTAGGGATACAGGCGTGATTATATGTATGTATGTATGTATGGGTTACTTGGTGTTTTAGTCAGCTTTAATAATAAACAGGAACAAATCTTTTCAGGCACCTCGTAATTCGTTGCTTAAACAGTTTATATTTTGCCATTGACACTCTGCCTTCCCCGTAAGCCTCACTTTAATAAAAATAAAAACACAACAATATTATTCCACCTTGTAATCGTAAACAGACAACAAACGGTCGAGAACAAACGCGTTCGAATTTCAAAACGTCTCAAACTGCGCGCCGAATTGATTTTTGAAAAAGGAACACGGGTTCTGTTTTTAAACGTTCTCTTTTTTCGGCAAACCGTTAAATAAAGCTGCCAGTGTTGATGGAGGACGGTTTTTTGTTTACTCTTCGATATAAATTAAGTATTTTTCCTTCTTGACCCCGAAAAGTAATCTTGTAAGTAGCTTAGATTCTACCGGGCATTTTCAAGGGTTTCTGACTGTTGTCTTATTAAATTGAAGTGTAGACTTAAATTTGAGATAACATTATAGAATTTTAGATTTTCTGCATTTCGATACACGCATCGTTCACGTAACAGATATTATTTAAATTGCCGGTCAAAACTGAAGAAAAAACCTCTTGTAACACGTACTTTAAAGTCGTTAAAAAGAAATAGACGTACCTATTATTATTTCCATCACTTCTGACCCCGAAACACAAAAACAATTTGATGAAATTGATCTCTGATAGAGTTTTTGTGTAGTAAAAACAGTTTGAAACATAATTATAGGAAAATAGGAAATATGCTAGCGGTAAACTCTAATCGTTTCGAGTCGATCGCCCCGATGAACCCTGGTGTCAGAGTTTATAAAACGCCTAATAGCACAGCTAATAGGCCTCTGACATGGTTTGTGTAACGACCTCTATCAAAGACAGCTACCAGAACCGATGGATTAACGTGCCCTGAAGCACGGAATCCTTTTTCTTTTCGAACAATCGGTTGATTCAGCCTGCAATGTCCTAACTAAACTGGGGAAAATCTCATGTTCCCCCTGGAACCTGTAACATCTCTTACAAGTTGTTTAAAAAAATCTTCCACATTTAAGTATATTGACACTTATGTCAAAATTTTATAACACCAATAAACGCTAACAAAACCTGCGGTTGACCAATATTATCATTATAAACAGACAAGCAAAATAAACAATAATATATACCCGTTTTGGCACGCGTAACGCCTGGTTTCAAGTAGTCACTTCATTGTGTTGCCTTAGACAATAGTGTTAAAAGGATACAGACAATTAGACAATAGGATTGGAAGGACTAAAGGACAATAGACACTTGTTTAAACTATGGGAGGGTGAGTCGGGGGTTTGTTGAGGGTTCTGTCCTTTTCCCGGGCATATTGTTGAATCTAGAAGAGGGACTGAGAGACATGGCTTTTAGTAGATAATCTACTGCTCTGCTTAGCTATGAATCTAGTTTTTGACGCTTATAAATTTGACGTTTAAGCAACTCTTAACCACAGTATAATAGTACCTTAACGTACGGGGTGTGGAGTGTGAACTGATAGGGGTTGCTCCGTCAACAAAACTGAACAACTTTCAGCAGGAAATTCTTTCAGGTAATGAATTTTTTTTTGTCTTTCCCATAAAATGATCAGACAATTTAAAAAGCCATTATTTTTTCATTCCCAGAAAGAATTTCCTGGTGAAAGTTGTTCAGTTTCGTTAACCCCTATTAGTTTGCGTTAAGCTGTCCCTTACAGCTGGTAATATCGAAATTAAATAGGTAAAGTAGGTTAGTTCTACTGGTATGTATTGAAATTTAAAAAAAAAAAACTATCTCGAAACAGATCTACAAAAATGTAGAGTTTTAGTTTTAAGGAACCCTAAGCCTAAGATAATGGCGTCACCACGACCCATAAGCAACTTTCGCCGCTGTAAACAACGCATTGTCTATGCCGCCAGGTGACAGAAACAAGCTTTTGTTTTTTTTTTTTTTACTTTTTCACGACCTGTCAAACGTAACGTCAATATTTTGGCGCGATTCGCGACGCCGCGGGTGACGCGCGCCATTTTAGATTATGCTATTTTGTAATTGAAAATACAGGTGAAATATGCTTTATGGCATTGAAATAAAGATTAGGAAGTGTAGTTTAAGATGCAAAGAGTCTTATATCACAGAGACGGATGCCGAATTAGTTACGATCGCTTGTAATGAATTGGATTTAGTTTTACTATGGTTTTCTGAGAATTTTGACCAAACTAGATTTTGACATTGCTAAAGTGATTTTCGCTTACATTGTTGCGGGTGTTTGGCGTAAAAAGTAAATTTGTTCCGTGTGCGGCGTGAATTTTGTGATTTTGCGCGCGAATCGATTACGGGTGACACCATTATTGTGACATTTTATTTCGTTTGTTAAAATGTTTACAATTCTTACCTACCTGTCTGTAATTTTTAGGGATCATTTTAGTTCTGAACGTGGTATACCTACTCTTCTTGTTTTCATAATATTTTTTTTCCTTACAACCTTTTCATAAAACAGTCTGGCTATTGTCTTAAGCCAACTTCTAGCTCTATAAGTAGTAAGTAAGTATTTAAAATAGACGTGTGAACAAGTTCTATCTATGATCTACAATTTACACGGCAGGTGAACATCACAAGTTTTTTTTTAACTCTACGCGGACAGAGTCCAAGTGAATCAGATGTCTAGAGTCTGAATCTGCCGCCAGCTTACACTATTATTCTATTCTTTATGGGACTAATGGCTGGTTACCTTAATTTTAAAATTAGAACGTTCCGTCACAACAAGAAAATCTCGCGCTTGACAGTTTACACCACCGGCGCGGCGGCGGCGGTGTGAAATCAGTTTTTAGTCTGTGACGGGTTTGTTATGATTGTGGCTCTCTCAATACCCAATTTATTTTGTAAACGGTGCAGGTGGTTGGAAATTTTAAATTTTGTTTTTCGTGAGTGTAATTACTAATTACTCACCTACTTCTCTTGGTGACGAATTTCACGTACCTACCCATTACCTACCTATAACCTAACGGACATGTATACTAGGTAATCTGTGCTGTTAATGTCACCCACGCGCCAAAAGATCCTTGTACCACTGTAAGTAAGTACCTAGTGCCTACTGTGTTTTTAAAGAATTATAATCGAAAAATCAGTGTTCTTGATATGGCAGCGCATGTCATAGCAAAAATAGTGCTGGCTGCCATTTTCTCAACTTTGACAATATGAAAAAGATGACAGTAAACATATATGTGACGTGGCTTTGACATGACTTATATAAGAGAGCATGCGTCTATAGCCTGGGTGAGCTTACCAGGGTTTTTATTGCCACAGACTTATCTGTTCAGGCGGCGATATTAGGAACTAAAATTCGGCTAGGTTACGCCACGGTTACGCTGACAGCGATTGAAACAATGACAGCTACTAGACTAGGCTGCATGAGCTCACGCTCTTTGCCTTTCCTTACATGGGAGAATGATAAAAAAAAAATATACTGGCGACATGACAGCTGAACAGATACCAGTGGCACTGTAAAAATAAACGCCAATGGTACCTAAAAAAAGTTACAAGAGGTAACATAAAAATACTTAATTGATTTCGAATTTTATAGTCAAAACTGTTTTCTCAGACTCCATAAAACTGAAAATCTATTTCATATTTCATCATCAGGCGTCAGCAATAAAACAAAATTTACACGAAATATAAACCTAACAATAACAAATAAAAAACCAAACTAACAATAAAATTTATCCCATTATGTGGAATTACTTCAATACTCCTAGTTAACGTACGTTTTATTACAACAAAACGTAAATAAATGGCGGTGCAGTATAATTCCACGGACCACACACGAAGCTTATTAAAACCAAGAACTCCGAACAACAATAATTATACTTCAAGCTTTATAATTCTTATAATTTCGCGCGCAAGCGAGCGAAGTGAAAAAAAAAAACAATATTAAAACATAACCTTAGCTTATTAATGTGTCAACAACTCAATTTATGGCGCGAACTCGACGGTGACGCCCTCTACGTCACTGCTTTCGACCAATCAGGAGCGGCCTGTTCTAACCGCGACGCAGCTACGAAACTGATACTGTCTCTTTCTATCGTATGTGGTGACAGCGCGATGAAAAGTGCAAGCTTTTCTTCCAGCTTCGTTTGTAAAAGGCGCGGAATATTGAACTTATTTTTTAAATCCACAGACAATGCTTAATGAATTAAAGCCAGATGACATTATTAATTTATGCCTGGTCACATGGAACGATTATTTTGCTTTTTTATTTATCTTAGTTTATTTTTTTATTTAGAAGGCTGATTGAAC
>JARACY010003718.1:0-31216 GCA_029255725.1 Scrobipalpa atriplicella | reverse complement strand
TCCCACGATTTTTCCAGATCATATCAACACCCAAATCCATAGTGCGAGTAAGCTTAATAAAACATTCAGTCACGTATAATTTTCAATAATATTTAATTAATTAAAAATAATTTAATTAATTTTGATGAGCAGAAGTATGGGATGCCATTATGTTCCATTCTTGTTGTGAATACCTTTTAGTGGCAGGAGTAGGTAGGTACTACTTACTAGATACAATACATCTTACATTGAGCTCTTTCAAACCAATCAAATGTAGTGCCGTGGTAATTCGAATATGGACAATAACCCCCATTTAGGGGCAGGTTTTACAGTTTCATTTCCAATGCCAAAGATATAAGTACAATCAACTACTAGAAGCACCAAACTCAATGCACATCTAAAATTCCGTGATCTGTATCCACTGGGGTCAACCGATATTATCTTTGTCCACTGTTCGACCAATACCGGATCGTTAAGCACCAATTACAGAAGCACAGACAAACGGACAAACAAACAAGTGGGAATAAATAGAAACGCGACAATAGTCCCTCTGCAGCCCTCATGGCTTACCGCGTCCCTCCCTGGGGTCTGGGATAGGGTTGGGAAGTTGTGATGTCGATGGAGTTGTCGATAGAAGGAGCGACATGCGATTATGTCCCGTGTTGACTATTGTGCTTGCCTAAATCGTACTGAGAAATAAAAATAACGGTAAGAAATACTCGTTGAGTCTACTACCGTGCTCTACAAATCATCATCATCTTCCTAGCTTTTTCCCCGTATTTCACGGGGTCGGCTACCTAATCTAGGGAATCGAACGAGGGTACTGGTTTTTACACAGAGCGACTGCCATCTGACCTCCGCAAACCAGAACGGAAACCATCTTTGTCGAGCATAAAAAACAGAATATGCTTTTAGCTTCACTTTCCGGTCATAATTGTCAAAGCCGAGGACCGAGAGTTTCGTTTAATTGTTATTTACTCTATGGGTAAACTCCTATTTAAAATTTCTAAATTTTTCAGCAAATGCAGCTAAATAGGTTTTTAATAGGCCGTGACCATGCACTACTCAGATACCGTTCCCGCTAGGGGCAAAATTAAAAATCAACCTTCTTCGGGTCGTTGGTTTAAAATAAATTACTATACCTAATTAAAAATTAACTAAACTAATAATGAGATAAAGAGAAAATCAGAAAATTATTTGTATCTTTCTGTGTAAGTACTAAAAATTTAAAATGTACTGGAATGATATTCAAAAATCTTTCGACTACATTTTTAACGGTTTAGTAATTCTTAAGCTAAAACGAAACATTCAAACATACTTGCACATTTCTTAGGTTTGTCACATTAATTTAGTTTAGATGTCTACTTTGTATATTTTTGGCAAATGTTCTTAGGGTTCGAAATCCCTTGCAAGATAATAACCAAATTATCGACAGTGCCCCCGCACTAGCACCCCTGCGCCGATCGAACCCCGATACAATTACCCAGTGTGTAGGCTCGTTACTGCACAATCTTCTCCACTCCACGTCACATCCCAAAAAACACCCTAAAAAAATACAACAAAGTCCAATTTCCAACATCCACACCATCCCTAAACTTTCACCTCTTTCAATAGGAATTTAAACCTAAATACCTTGCGTAGAAAGCTTTCACTTTTCAGGAATTATTTTAGACTTATTTTCGGAATTTCAACTCAATGATAGGACATCTTTAGATACATTTTCGTTTGCTATGGAAGGGTTTTTCCAAAAGCACCAGGCTTAAAACTCTTGAAACCAATTGCAAGGGTTCCGTAGGCTAAAGCTTCGAAACAATAGATGGAACAATTCGATATTTAGCCGATTATAAACGTGCCTAATGCTCTTACTGAGGCGTGATTTTTGAGTCCTCCGCGAGTTTTGAGTTAGTTGCGAACTAACTTGGAGGGTCGGAAGGGGAGAATAATGTTTGTGCTTAGGAATAATGTAAAACGGTATAGAAAATAAGTGTTACTTGCGATACAGCGTCAAGTATCACAAATTGTATCTAAAGATAGAGTCGATTATACAAAGCGATCTATCTATATTTCTGAATTTGGTACTTGCAATTTATTAACTACTTAATACTACAACCGCAATAAGCCATTTGTTGATATGGGTTTAACTACAGGAAGCACAGCTCCCAACGCCTTTTACTCTTCTGTGGATAATTCCAACATCTTTATCTTGAATTACGTTTACGTTTTTCATACAATTGTATCGATTCTGACTATTACTATTCCTAACTTTATATTGACTAACTTTAAATTTTAAATTAGAAACTAACCAGTGATATAAGTAAAATCGACATTCTAAACGACACCTCACCATCGCATTATTAATTAAACTTACTTTTGACGGCAATTAGATTTTTGTTATGAACGGGATTATTACCACGATTATGTTTATTGTTACCTCGATATTTCGGAGTTGTTTCAAACTCCATGAGCATCTATCGCATGAGCTAGATCATATCAAAACGGTCCTACAGAGAAATGGATACAGGGTGAAGGTTCCACCAACAAAACGCACACCGAAGGCGAGGGCAGCAGAAGTGCAACGACAACCAGCGTTTTTGCCTTACGTGAAAGGGGTAACAGATAAAATAGGAAGGTTATTGGGGAAGTTCTCCATTAAAACTGTATTTACTCCCTTCACCAAGATAGCAAAACTGTTTCGTTCACCTAAAGACCAGCTGCCTTTTCAAACTCCGGGCGTCTACAAAGTTAATTGCAGCTGTGGGAGCTCGTACATCGGTCAGACCAAGCGAACCATTGTCGACCGCATGAAGGAACACATTCGAGCTGTGAAAAACAATGATGCCCGGACGTCGGCCATTGCTGAACACCTTAATCAAACCGAAACGAACCACTGGATTGAATTACATAACCCCCAAGTACTGTCGACGGAACGCCACTATATACCGCGTTTAGTGCGAGAAGCAATCGAGATCACGAAATACAATAACTTTAATCGTGAAGATGGTTTTAAACTGTCCGGTGCGTGGAATCCAGTGTTAAACGTTTACAACCGCAAAAATGATTCGAGGTCGAAATCGCGAGTAGATACCGTGAGTGTAGTGTGTCGTGAGAAACTAGTGAGTGACAATGGTAGAAGTCAAAGTGAACGCAGTCGTCGCGTCCGAAAGAGGGTAGACCGATATGGTTTCCCTTAGAAGACGTCAACATTCGCATCGCCAGTCTACTCGTGACCATGGAGTTTGAAACAACTCCGAAATATCGAGGTAACAATAAACATAATCGTGGTAATAATCCCGTTCATAACAAAAATCTAATTGCAGTGAACAACCGCGAAAGTCTCAAAACTTATATTACTTTTGACGTTTTTTTCAAATGAAGGTCCACAAGAAATATTATTTAACGCGGTTGAAACCGCTGGCGCTAGTTTCTCATATTTTAAAAACCACTGTAAGTGTAGTGTGTACGTTAAATAAGTGTTCGGTGATCATGGCCGGCTGCGCTGGCGCATGGCGCAGTGTGTAGCGTCGCTCAGCCGTGCGCCGCGTAATTGGGCGGAGAGGTGTGCGGTCACCCTTATTTTACTTGAGTGTTTCAGGTCATCGCTCTGCTCTGGTACTCGTACCGAAAAGTGTAGTAGAATAGTTTTTCTTCCATGCTGAACTAGAAGCGATAGAAAAACATAGAATGTTCCAGTTGCCCCTTTCTCCCGGGCATACTGTAGAAGTTAGCAAAAGGGATTTCGAGGGTTACGCGATGGTTTGGCGTTGAGCTGACAACCTATGTCACTACAGCGATACATAGTACAATCTAAAATGCCCTAAATTTTTTAGACGTGGCAAAAGCGCCTTTTACGAGGCGTCTTAAGCTCTGCCTACCCCGTGAGGGATAAAGGCATGAAATTATGTTTATATGTTTGTCTTAGCAGGTCGTTGATGTTCTGCCTACCCATTAAGGGCTAGGTATAGCATTCATAAACCACTATGTACGTTTAAGGAGTGTTGGTAAAAAGTCATGCGGCATTGGACAGAGAGATGTGCGGTCACCCTTATTTCACTTGAGTGTTTCGGCTCAGCGCTCTAGTTCTGTAGTTTGGTATGAAATTGTTTTTCAGGTGACGTGAAAACGATTTTTGGTACGCCGTTGATGCTCTGTCTACGCACATGCACAATTAGGGGAATAGCCGTGTGTCAAAAGTACGTATGAAACAATAATGTAGGTAATTTTCAGAAATAAGTAGAAGCATTTTTAAACAGTGGAGATAAGTGCGATTTTAAACGTACATAGTGGTTTATGAATGCTATACCTAGCCCTTAATGGGTAGGCAGAACATCAACGACCTGCTAAGACAAACATATAAACATAATTTCATGCCTTTATCCCTCACGGGGTAGGCAGAGCTTAAGACGCCTCGTAAAAGGCGCTTTATTGCCACGTCTAAAAAATTTAGGGCATTTTAGATTGTACTATGTATCGCTGTAGTGACATAGGTTGTCAGCTCAACGCCAAACCATCGCGTAACCCTCGAAATCCCTTTTGCTAACTTCTACAGTATGCCCGGGAGAAAGGGGCAACTGGAACATTCTATGTTTTTCTATCGCTTCTAGTTCAGCATGGAAGAAAAACTATTCTACTACACTTTTCGGTACGAGTACCAGAGCAGAGCGATGACCTGAAACACTCAAGTAAAATAAGGGTGACCGCACACCTCTCCGCCCAATTACGCGGCGCACGGCTGAGCGACGCTACACACTGCGCCATGCGCCAGCGCAGCCGGCCATGATCACCGAACACTTATTTAACGTACACACTACACTTACAGTGGTTTTTAAAATATGAGAAACTAGCGCCAGCGGTTTCAACCGCGTTAAATAATATTTCTTGTGGACCTTCATTTGAAAAAAACGTCAAAAGTAATATAAGTTTTGAGACTTTCGCGGTTGTTCACTGCAATTAGATTTTTGTTATGAACGGGATTATTACCACGATTATGTTTATTGTTACCTCGATATTTCGGAGTTGTTTCAAACTCCATGGTCACGAGTAGACTGGCGATGCGAATGTTGACGTCTTCTAAGGGAAACCATATCGGTCTACCCTCTTTCGGACGCGACGACTGCGTTCACTTTGACTTCTACCATTGTCACTCACTAGTTTCTCACGACACACTACACTCACGGTATCTACTCGCGATTTCGACCTCGAATCATTTTTGCGGTTGTAAACGTTTAACACTGGATTCCACGCACCGGACAGTTTAAAACCATCTTCACGATTAAAGTTATTGTATTTCGTGATCTCGATTGCTTCTCGCACTAAACGCGGTATATAGTGGCGTTCCGTCGACAGTACTTGGGGGTTATGTAATTCAATCCAGTGGTTCGTTTCGGTTTGATTAAGGTGTTCAGCAATGGCCGACGTCCGGGCATCATTGTTTTTCACAGCTCGAATGTGTTCCTTCATGCGGTCGACAATGGTTCGCTTGGTCTGACCGATGTACGAGCTCCCACAGCTGCAATTAACTTTGTAGACGCCCGGAGTTTGAAAAGGCAGCTGGTCTTTAGGTGAACGAAACAGTTTTGCTATCTTGGTGAAGGGAGTAAATACAGTTTTAATGGAGAACTTCCCCAATAACCTTCCTATTTTATCTGTTACCCCTTTCACGTAAGGCAAAAACGCTGGTTGTCGTTGCACTTCTGCTGCCCTCGCCTTCGGTGTGCGTTTTGTTGGTGGAACCTTCACCCTGTATCCATTTCTCTGTAGGACCGTTTTGATATGATCTAGCTCATGCGATAGATGCTCATGGAGTTTGAAACAACTCCGAAATATCGAGGTAACAATAAACATAATCGTGGTAATAATCCCGTTCATAACAAAAATCTAATTGCCGTCAAAAGTAAGTTTAATTAATAATGCGATGGTGAGGTGTCGTTTAGAATGTCGATTTTACTTATATCACTGGTTAGTTTCTAATTTAAAATTTAAAGTTAGTCAATATAAAGTTAGGAATAGTAATAGTCAGAATCGATACAATTGTATGAAAAACGTAAACGTAATTCAAGATAAAGATGTTGGAATTATCCACAGAAGAGTAAAAGGCGTTGGGAGCTGTGCTTCCTGTAGTTAAACCCATATCAACAAATGGCTTATTGCGGTTGTAGTATTAAGTAGTTAATAAATTGCAAGTACCAAATTCAGAAATATAGATAGATCGCTTTGTATAATCGACTCTATCTTTAGATACAATTTGTGATACTTGACGCTGTATCGCAAGTAACACTTATTTTCTATACCGTTTTACATTATTCCTAAGCACAAACATTATTCTCCCCTTCCGACCCTCCAAGTTAGTTCGCAACTAACTCAAAACTCGCGGAGGACTCAAAAATCACGCCTCAGTAAGAGCATTAGGCACGTTTATAATCGGCTAAATATCGAATTGTTCCATCTATTGTTTCGAAGCTTTAGCCTACGGAACCCTTGCAATTGGTTTCAAGAGTTTTAAGCCTGGTGCTTTTGGAAAAACCCTTCCATAGCAAACGAAAATGTATCTAAAGATGTCCTATCATTGAGTTGAAATTCCGAAAATAAGTCTAAAATAATTCCTGAAAAGTGAAAGCTTTCTACGCAAGGTATTTAGGTTTAAATTCCTATTGAAAGAGGTGAAAGTTTAGGGATGGTGTGGATGTTGGAAATTGGACTTTGTTGTATTTTTTTAGGGTGTTTTTTGGGATGTGACGTGGAGTGGAGAAGATTGTGCAGTAACGAGCCTACACACTGGGTAATTGTATCGGGGTTCGATCGGCGCAGGGGTGCTAGTGCGGGGGCACTGTCGATAATTTGGTTATTATCTTGCAAGGGATTTCGAACCCTAAGAACATTTGCCAAAAATATACAAAGTAGACATCTAAACTAAATTAATGTGACAAACCTAAGAAATGTGCAAGTATGTTTGAATGTTTCGTTTTAGCTTAAGAATTACTAAACCGTTAAAAATGTAGTCGAAAGATTTTTGAATATCATTCCAGTACATTTTAAATTTTTAGTACTTACACAGAAAGATACAAATAATTTTCTGATTTTCTCTTTATCTCATTATTAGTTTAGTTAATTTTTAATTAGGTATAGTAATTTATTTTAAACCAACGACCCGAAGAAGGTTGATTTTTAATTTTGCCCCTAGCGGGAACGGTATCTGAGTAGTGCATGGTCACGGCCTATTAAAAACCTATTTAGCTGCATTTGCTGAAAAATTTAGAAATTTTAAATAGGAGTTTACCCATAGAGTAAATAACAATTAAACGAAACTCTCGGTCCTCGGCTTTGACAATTATGACCGGAAAGTGAAGCTAAAAGCATATTCTGTTTTTTATGCTCGACAAAGATGGTTTCCGTTCTGGTTTGCGGAGGTCAGATGGCAGTCGCTCTGTGTAAAAACCAGTACCCTCGTTCGATTCCCTAGATTAGGTAGCCGACCCCGTGAAATACGGGGAAAAAGCTAGGAAGATGATGATGATTTGTAGAGCACGGTAGTAGACTCAACGAGTATTTCTTACCGTTATTTTTATTTCTCAGTACGATTTAGGCAAGCACAATAGTCAACACGGGACATAATCGCATGTCGCTCCTTCTATCGACAACTCCATCGACATCACAACTTCCCAACCCTATCCCAGACCCCAGGGAGGGACGCGGTAAGCCATGAGGGCTGCAGAGGGACTATTGTCGCGTTTCTATTTATTCCCACTTGTTTGTTTGTCCGTTTGTCTGTGCTTCTGTAATTGGTGCTTAACGATCCGGTATTGGTCGAACAGTGGACAAAGATAATATCGGTTGACCCCAGTGGATACAGATCACGGAATTTTAGATGTGCATTGAGTTTGGTGCTTCTAGTAGTTGATTGTACTTATATCTTTGGCATTGGAAATGAAACTGTAAAACCTGCCCCTAAATGGGGGTTATTGTCCATATTCGAATTACCACGGCACTACATTTGATTGGTTTGAAAGAGCTCAATGTAAGATGTATTGTATCTAGTAAGTAGTACCTACCTACTCCTGCCACTAAAAGGTATTCACAACAAGAATGGAACATAATGGCATCCCATACTTCTGCTCATCAAAATTAATTAAATTATTTTTAATTAATTAAATATTATTGAAAATTATACGTGACTGAATGTTTTATTAAGCTTACTCGCACTATGGATTTGGGTGTTGATATGATCTGGAAAAATCGTGGGAAATAACTCGTTCCGACAGAAAAATCATTTCATGCTGGATAAAAGATATACTGTAAAATATAATTTGAATACACATTTTTATGAAATTTTAAAACAGCAACAAGATTAGAATATGATTACAAACAAGAAAACTTCAATTTGCAACAACTAGCGACATCTACGAATTTTCCAGCTGTGGCTCGCAACCAACTCGCAACAATTCGCAAGTGCAGATTTATACTCGTAGGTAGCTCCGAGGGTCATCTCTCTGAGAGGAGGGCAAAGGGAAACGTTCTAATTTCGCTACCCCACGATAGATGGCACTGAAAATGTAATTAAGTTTTTTTACCTCAAGCTTTTTATTGCAATACTTACTTGGGATGAACGTTTTTCAGATATCATTTTCATTAACTCAAACTCCTTGATTCAGGTAGAAAAGACAGACACCCATTAAATGTAATTTTTATCTGTAATTTCAGTAAGAACATACTTAATCCGTTTTTTCTCCAAATCACGCGGCTCAGCTTATAAAAATTGGCCGCAAACTATCGATAACAAAGAGCATTATGTTTGTATCAAAAGGTTAAAACGCGCCGCTCCGTCGGCTCTTCTTTGATGCTGGGTACTTTACGTGTCGGTGCGCCTTTACAGCATTTACTGGTGCAGTCTGGTTTGACTAGTGTTTTCTGGTTGTGCAACGAAATCGAACGGTTCTGTAATCTTTCCCTATTGTTCGAGAACAAACAAGTGTTTGTTGTGTAAACATAGATTGTTTGGTCGTAAGGTTGAGTCGGTGGTCTTAGAAATATCTTTGATGTTTAGTTTATTTTTTGTATATTTTTTTAATTACATAGTACCTAGTTTTATTTCAAACTTAGAGTCTATCTAATCTAATGAGTCGTTGCACACGGAAATGCCGCCAATTTTAATAATCTATAAACGTAATCACAGAAAAACTACAATAAAACAATTTTTTGATACTTTTATTTTATTTTTATGGAAATATCAAAATAGTTTTTTTTGTATAAAAGTATCAAAATAGTTTTATTGTAGTTTTTCTGTGTTTAAATGTGAAAGATTTTTAAAATTAGCGCCATTTCCGTGTGCAACGACTCATTAGACAGACTCTGTGAACATATTCATTCAAATATTGGCAAAGGGTTTCCACATGACTCCATGCTAGAGTCAGACCAAGATTACCTACCTAAATGCTACAGAGACAACGATAGAGCAAGAGCAGCCTTTAAAAGCGCGGTCATTTTGAAACAACAATATGCTTCGCTTATTTTGTAAATATTTTTGCTTTCCTATTAGAAGAGAAACTAGAAGCGCTCGTTGGTCAAATGCTTAGTGCTTATTCATTCCGATGAATGTTAAGCAACCATCGCCGTGGCCAGGCCATGGATGGGTGACCGGTACTTAGTGGTATAACAACCCGAGCGTCTCCGTGCTTCGGAAGCACGTTAAGCCATATTGGTCCCGGTTAATATCGTAGATGTTAGTCGTTAAGCCATGTCAGAGGCCATTGTTTAGCATTGGCGGCTTGAAAACTCTGACAGCTGGGTTGACCACTAACCTGGCAAAAGCCTAATCTAGGATTGGGTCTGGTTTCCCTTCTGGGTTGCGGGGGTCAGATGGCAGTCGCTCTGTGTAAAAACCAGTACCCTCGTTCAATCCCCTAGATTAGGTAGCCAACCCCGTGAAATACGGGATAAGGCTAGGGAGATGATGATTAGGAGAGAAACTATTAGATAACTATGTAAGAAAGAAATATAGCCAGAAAAATTTCAAGTAAGACCTACATCTATTTAACTCCAATATTAGTTAAAAGCTTTTTATCTCTATGAATTATGATTTCCTGACGTTCAGTAGCTTAGAGAACATAAACAGAAACACACTACAACCCAAAATAACAATATTGTCGTCAAAAAACTAATTACAAACCTTCCATCTTTGCTGGATATCAATTCTGATAATCTTCATAATCCCCCCTCTACCTGCGGTAATTCCGGGGGGGGTTGGTGGGGGGGGGAGGGCAAATAAATCCTATTTTCATAGTTCACTTCACCACCGACGTAATTTTGTTAGTACGCATCGGTGCATTGGGCTTCTGTTCGGTAGGTGGACTGATATTAGTTGATACTCAAGGTTGAGCACTCGGGAGTACCTCATTCTTTTTTAAAGATTAACTTTTCTGTGACCCGGAATCGTATCGTCACTTTTATAAAATCACCAGGCAAGATCAAAAACGGGAAAGAAAATTAAACTCAGGAACTGTTGTTTTTCCTGAATTTTGAGCTTTTTGCTACGGGTAATGCTACGGCGTAGTAAGTGCGTAGGCGATTTTCAAGTTAATCTTATTCCTTAGCAGAAATCTAAAGTAGGTTATTTTGTAAGTGAATAGTGACCAGTAGCATAGTGACCGCTCTACACTAGAAGTAGGTACAATTTTTATTGTAACTTTCGTAAAATGTGAAGTAAACATTGTGAATTACAGGTTGTTTCGTCCAAGTGAATTACCTACCTAACTTGGTTCAGTCGGTAGTTCTAATTTATTATTCTAGTGCCTCAATCAGAAGACTATTGAAAACATCAGATAGTCATGATGGCATGTACGTAAGTTCTACGAAGTTTGGGAGAGAATATTTATAAACTACTATGTTCATCTTTATAATTAAAAATAAAGTACCTCGAAATTCCTTAAAATACCTATCAGAGCTTAAAGCTTCCAAGTACCAAAACAGTTCAGTCCGCACACAACCGTCTTAGATGTTTACAAAGTTATTCCATATTTTCAATTTAAACAGACGGCGCGGGTGTGGGAAGGCGGTCTGTTGCCGTACTACAATCTCTTATGCTTATACCGGGTGTAAGGGACAACGTACCAGAAACTGATAGGGGTTGCTCAGTCTACGAAACTGAACAACTTTCACCAGGAAATTGAATTTTCGTACAAAATTGTCGGATGAAGGTGGTAATTTTACAGGAAAATCATTTTTTTTTTCATTTCCGGAAAGAATTTCCTGGTAACAATTGTTCAGTTCCGTTGACTGAGCAACCCCATTCAATTTCTGGTACGCTGTCCCTTACACCGCGTATATTTATGAAGATGGATGGATGAAGTCTGAACGTAGACTGAGGTCGCTTAAAATAATATGGCTCTTTTGGAGAGAAAAAAGCTTAAAATGCCCATTGACGATGATCTAGACTTGAACATACTTATATATTTGTTTTGCCAATGACCAATTTTAAAAGGTAGAAACCTCAATAACGATGCTTCAAAAAATGAATAAGTATTTATCAGTTTCTAGTAAAAGTCACCGTATATTAGGTAAAGTTTCTAATTTTTATACCATCCGGCGATTAGTAGGTAAGTACCTATTTCAGGAATTATGTAAAGCAAATAGGTAAACCATTGTTTTTTTTTTCATTGTTGCATTCTACTCTATTAGTTTTCCCATGAGACTCTTCAGAAAAGCACGATCCATAAACAAAATGAACAATGATAAAATAATTTGCCGTTTCCGCCTATCCGTGCAATATCCATCACAGCAGTAATGTGACAACTTAGACTACGACAAACGAGTGGATAGAGCACAAGGAATAATAAACTGAAGACGACTGATAACTTTGTCTGTAGCGGTGATCAGTAGCTAATTCACTGCTGACAGAGGTAATATTTTAGGTATGTGTCAGAAACCTTTATCAAATAACTTTTATGATATTTTTTTAAGTAGGCACTAAAATTACATACCTAATATTGTATGCAATTTCAAAAGTGTAGAAGAGATTGGTTGTCAGTAATGTGTTTTGGGTGCAAGAGGTATGTTTACTTACTTAATTCAGGTGTACTTGGACCGAAATTTTAAGATACCTGCACACATACTTTGAGCACAAACTTTACTTCCTTAATGAAGTTCTAATAATATGTATTACTTTCACTAAAACAGACTCCGCACATTTTCTTCTTCTACGCGAACCATCTATACTTTTCTCATAGTCTGAGCCATCACAATAATATGACAATAACTTAGTGCGTCCCATGTCCTTGTCTATTGTCCACTAGAGCGATAAATGCGATAATATTCGATAATCGCTGTGGTATATGCGATATTAGTACACGTTATTTATGCATAATTTGTTGTAAAAGTATGACAGAAGTGACAGGTGGTTGAGTGGCCAAAATACATGCTCGGTTCTTACAATGCATTAGATCTTTGAAGGGTTTTCGGTGGTAGCAGATGCTTCTTGAGACACTTTTACCTTTTTTCCCATCTTGAGTACGTCATACGCACTAAGTATTTAGAAATACTAAATAATAATTCTATAATATACTCTATAATTAGTAAATAATAATAGATTATTCACTAATTTTGTACGATTCCTGGTAATTTCTTACATAGGTAGAACAGAATACTATTGATGATACTAATAAAATAATTATAATATACAAGATTATCTATAAAATTACTTCAAGGTATTTTGAAGCTGTACCTACCTATACCGGGTGTAAGGGACAGTAGCGTACCAAAAACTGAAAGGGTCAACGAAACTGAACAACTATCAACAGGAAATCCTTTCAGGAAATGATTTTTTTTTCTCAACATTTCTATACAAAATGACCACCTCGATCAGACAATTTGTATGGGAAACCCATTTTTTTAAATTTCCTGAAAGAATTTCCTTCTGAAAGTTGTTCAATTTCATTGACTGAGCAACCCCTTTCAGTTGTCGGTACGCTGTCCCTTACACCCGGTATAACACTTATAAAACCAATACTTTCTCAATTACTTTCGAACCATCAAAACAAAATTTTGAATTTCCACTTCTCTATCTAAAAATCTTCAACTTTTTGTCGTTATGTTAAACGAGACCCATCTACACTCTAAAACCGTTAAGCCATGCAATTTTAGTCTTTATTACCTTTACGAGAAGATCTATTATATTTACTTCACTAATAAACTGATGGTAAAGATAAATGTGTGTAGTTGTCGGTGATTGGTCGACAGTTTGACAATTTTGTTGGTAAGAAAGTGTCAGGTCAGTTTGAGGACCACCGGGTTTTGTGGGTTGTGACGAGATGGCAGATCTAGATAGCGATAGATTAATTTAATTTAATATTTTATAATAATGAGGAATTTAATGTAAAAAACATACATACATACATAAATAAAATCACGCCTTTATCCCTAATGGGGTAGGCAGAGCGAAACCGACCAAAAGGTCGTTCGGCCACGTCTGACAAGTTTTGAGGGTTATTTATTACAGATCATTATGTATTATGTGTTGCTATAGTGACAATGACAAGTTGTCAGCCCATCGCCTAAATTGCAATACACTGAAACCCTCGAATCCCTTAGCTGGTTTTTACAGCATGCCCGGGAGGAGATGCAAAAAAAACAATGGTAAAATTGTCGTTTGTAATATGCAAGATAACTAACGATGCGATATGCATGTAAGTACGGGGTGTAAGGGACAGTGTACCGAAATTTGATAGGGGTTGCTCAGTCTACGAAACTGAACAACTTTCACCAGGAAATACTTTCAGGATTAAAAAAAAAATGGCTTTTCCGTACAAATTGTCTGATTGAGGTGGTCATTTTGTATGGGAAAGTCATTTTTTTTAAGTTTTCTGAAAAAAACTACTGGCGTAAGTTGTTTAGTTTTGTTGGCTGAGCAGCCCTTATCAGTTTGCGGGAAGCTGTCCCTTACACCCCGTATGAAACACTAAGAATAAGAAAAATGTAAAAACTATTCTTTCAACTTTAAAGCAATGATGGATCATGAATCATACCATCTCGAATTATGTTCCTATCCGGATTATTAGCCATCTGAATAAAGCTTAAACATCGGGAGCTTCTTTAAAAAGCATTCACAAAACAGACTTATAATTTCGGTGCAAACATCGCTGGCCTGATAAAAAACCGAATCTGACAAAGAGGTGCCGACACTATAAAAGACTTTAAAAAATAATAATCCGCCCCAAGTATCAAATAATAAACTTGGTAGCAAGTGAATTTCGGGGATCGGGTTGCGTTCGTTGCGCGGTAAAAAGTGGATTCTTTTTTTAAATAAAGGCCTGCGTGTTCGAAATTTGAACATGACGGGCAACGTCAGCGGCCAGTTTGAAAAAGGTCGACGCAGGTTTTACTTTCATTAAAAATACTTTATCATACTTTAAAATTATTGAACCTTAAATGTACAGTAAATTCTATTCGTTACAAGTAAAGTGTATAAATATAATCTAAAAACTGCCGCTGGTATGTTGATCATTGAGCATTGGAGTCTTTATATGGTGGTGGTTCGAGGGTCCGTCTGACTGACGGGGTTCTCGCGAAAGAGGAAGAGTATAACCAATATCTTCTTTTAATAACTGAAATAAGCAACGACTACTCTTTCAAAAATAATAATGATACAAATAATGACTAATGTAACAGTTAATCTTTTCTATTAGCTACTTATTTATATAACGAATATTAGAGTTAATACATTTCCCTCGTGACGCAATCCAGCCACTTGGATTAACGAAATCACAAAAACGCTTCCACTTAATTATGCATTCATCACATCTAAGCACGAAACGAAATACCCCACAACAGGTTACCCAGATAACGAACGATTAAAAACTCATATCCAATAATATTTTCCGGCTCTAAACGATATTCGACCTCGTCGGTGTAAGTTTAAAAACGAGTTTAAAAGGAATACTGGCCACTAGATTGAGCCGAGATAAAGAAATAAGAATAAAAGGCGGGATGTTTGAATAAGGAACGCGTCACGTCAAGTGAAACGTCAAATCGTGACAGTTTCCGCGCGGGCGCGTCTCGGGCTCTCGGGTGGATCGTTGCTCCCGCCTTCGAGGAATCTTCTTTTTGACTTAAATGTTTTGCTAATTTGGCTAATTAAAAACAATTATGTGTTGGTATTTACTGAGCTGATAGAGATCTTAGCTACTTGGTTGGATACAGTTGAGATGAGATAGCTGATTCTCTGTGTAGGTACTTTACTATATATTTTTTACAGAGGTCAGTCCTGTTTAAAATCAATGCAAATTAAGTATGTTTCAGCTTATATTCCATCGCCTCTATTTAGGGGGAATTCTCGACTTCTTCGGACATGTCTTTGTACATACCTAATGACTCGCCAACTCAGAAAATTTGTTACTTCTTATAATATGGAAGGTAGGAGATGCTAAATACAAACCCGCTGCTGGGGTGAAACGGTAGAAAACGTCACCCGCGTCTACATTTAATAGAGCAGGCTCTACCATTAGGAATTCGTTCAAACAATTTGCGCACCTCATTCTCACTTCGGATACTTGTTCAAAAATTACTGTGGGGCATTTTATAATGGGGCACAAAAACACCAAGAGACGTAGAGCCAAATAACACTCAACTGCGAGAAAACGACGAGAAGAAAAGAATCTTAAGTTGAAGTTGTGCTCCTAAACCTCCAAAGTATAGGTTTCCATGGCCTCCATTACCTACGAGCACAAAATATGTGGTTCTGTTAGACGTGGCCCTGTAGCTTATTGCTTGTGTCCGTGGGGCCGACCTAATTATTCGGAATAATCGCCATGTCGCTATAATGAGCCGAGACGCGATGTCGCGCGACCGCCCAGCACCAGAGCGGTTCTCAAACTTTATACTGCCTATAAGAAGTTTGACGTAGCGCCAACGGTCTATTGACAATGATCCTTCGTTGGACAAAGCACTACTAAAACAAAGAAATTGTTATTATTTTCAGGATCATAGACACGTTTCTACTTTCTATACTGCATGCAACTGTGTACTTCCAAGAGTCTCTGCAAGTCTTTATAAATGAAAATCACGCGGAGCTTGACCAATCGTTATCCGAGAACATTTTATTTTTGGAAAACATCTATTATCCAACTTCTATGACAACTTGAAGATCTTTTCAAGCAGGCAAGAGACAGAAGAACAAATACGCGTAGGTAGCTGAAGGCCAACCTTCAGAAGAAGAAGAAGAAGAAGATGTCAACATCAATGGCAAGACATAAGTCTTCGTTATAAGAGTTCGGCTCATTGATTTTTGACCAATGGCAAGACATAAGTCTTCGTTATAAGAGTTCGGCTCTTCGATATTTGACCAATTATTGTTGTTTTTTAGTTTCATTAGCTGATTCTCATATGCTCTTTGAATATCTACCTTCAAAGTTTGAGTGCCAACCAGAGTTGTCGAAGATGATGGATCGGAAGAGTGTGGAGGTGTCAAACTGGTGCCGACGCTCCGTAATCGAGTAATATCGTTATCGCGTAATCGATTCACTCGACTCGGCCGCGGGACCTTTCAAATTAATCGATCGAGAACTTTTTTTTTACGACGATACCTGATTAATTTAAAGCATTTCTTTAATAAGGCTTGATTCCAATCCAAAATCGTATTCTTTTTATGGAGATATTTTTTCTGAGAAGGTCAGGTATAAAGAAGGTATCAAATCGCGTGTTCGTGTGACAAAAATATCTTTAATTTTTTTATTATCAGACAGTCAATTGGCACTCCAATTACTTTTCCACATTTGCATTTCCACACACCAACAGAATACAGCAAGCCATTTGCCACCGGATTCTGGTGGAAGTTGTGACTTGTGAGTCTCAGCTCATAATATCCTTTTCCGAAAATATTCTTTCCAAAATATCCTTTCGGTCCAGTCGACCGACCTGAGACCCAAACAACAAAAAGGAGCTGTAGAGGAAAGCGGCAGGACTTTCCACGATTTTTCTATGACTCCATAAAATTTATGAGTGAAATTTGTATAAATAGTATTTTGCGAATAGGGTGTTTTTAAGAGAGGACATTTTGCGAAACGCATTATGAGCTGATACGATATAGTAAGGATAATAAGGGACAATAGATGATTGGCCATGGCCAGTGCAAAGTTTAGCATCCTTAGCGGATAGAGACGTTGTCACTCTGGCGGCGCGCGCGCAGCCTACTTGCTCACCCGCCCGAGTGACGTCACAGCTCCGCGCCACGGCTCACTCTATTAGACACTGACCAGCTTGGACATCCTATACCTTTTACATGCCAGGATATTATACGTAGGTACTTGATAGGGGCGTTTATTGAGACAAAAGACTGCATTCCGCTTCGAAAACCGCATTTACTGCAAGAAATACAGAGTGTGACAAACTGGATATGAGCCGAATGTTTTCAATTTATTGTATTGACAGTAAATATTGGCCTTTGTGTAGCAGTAGATGATGTGCAGGTGTTAATTTATTGAAATCATAAAGAGATAACAATACCAAAACTCTAAGTTGAGAATTCATAATATGAAGCAATTTTTAAGACAGAAAAGAACCAAGCTAATGGATCAAATCCTAAATCCAATCATCTCGATCACTGTGATTTGACATCATGTCATAGAAATGACGACTTTATGAAGCCTAATCAAATATTCTCATCCCTTGTCAGACCCATCAAAAGCAAAGATGCCCGAAGTAAAGTTGCATCCCAAAAATGCTACCAAATGTCAAAATCAACGGGTTTTTTTTCATAGACCGCCCAGTAGCGGTCAAAACCATGCCAAATTAACTTGCCATTGTCGAAAATTATTGGCCAAAAGTTAATTTTTGGATTCCAAAAACTAAAAAAAAATGTTTCCCTTTCGTTTCGAAAGCAAACTTAAAATTTACTTTTCTATAACATATTTTCGGAATATTTTTTTGACCGCAAAGTTAAGTTTGTTCGAAAACTTTTAACAAAGAAATGTCATTATGGTAATCCTCTTTCGGGGTCCTTAAGTTGCTTGTTTGTTGTTTACAAGTTGCAAAAAAGTTAAAAGAGTTTGCTAGGTAAAGTTAATACGGTTCTACAGAATTTAAATTTAATCTTAGTATAAAGCAAGTTTTTAATGAAGGTGCTAAACAACTTTACATGCATAGGTCGAAATATAAAGAAAAATATAGCCCTCCCGTACAAAATGACTCCTGATATTGTTGTATGAGTATGAACTTAATTTTTTTTAAATATTTTGACCTATTTCCAGTTCCTTGGAAAAAGTTGTTCAGTTTCATGAATATGTTTACACTCTAAAGTTAAGTCAGCATTTTTTTTCTTTGTTTATTTTACCAATATGCTCACAACAATTCCAAATCTAGTTGGTTGATAAAAACGATGATGCGACTAAGGTCAATGCGCCATCGATACATCTTCTGTCACGGCCGAATGATCTATCGACACCTTGTGATTGGCAGGATTTTGAAACAACCACATAAATTCCTGGAAACGAATAAAAAAATTGAAGCAAATTTATAAGCAAATGTTCTTGGATATACTTATCCACGCCCAGCAGCACCTAACAAACAGGTCGGCAATCAAATTAGCAAACTTCAAAAATGCAAGCTAGGAATCATGCAAGCGAGTTAGCAAACATGCAAGCAAACAATTCAGCAAGCACGCTACCAAGAAGCAAGCAGCACTATTTCCTAATAAAAAAACTTCCTGAAAGTTGTTCCATTTCGTTGATTGAATCAGTTTAAGGAAAGTAGCCCTGTATTTTATATCAAATTGATTACGCCATCCAGTATCTATACTTCCTTGTTCTATTGACCACAAGCCCACACAAAATCACCAGCTCATCCTCCCCGCAGCTCGGTAGCAGAGGTCAGCGTGTAATTTAATTAATTTCAAACCCGATTTGTTTATTCAGACAGTACCTACCTGCGGTCAATCTGACGGGCAGCTTGGTAATTGCTGATTAGCATTTTTTGACACATACGCATATGAAATCACGCCTATATGTCCTCAGCGGTAGGTAGAGAATTAAACAGCTCATTCAAACAGTTTTTGTTTCCAGTTTGGGTAAGATATTACAGCCTGAATCACCTGATTGTCTGACAAGATGATTCCATGCTTCGGAGGGCACATTAAAGCTATCGCTTCCAGAGTCATTGTAGATAGTGGTCGTCAGACAAACCATATTTGGCTTCAATCCAAACTGTCACATCAGAGTTAATAGAATCTTTTGCTGTCGGTAAAGAAATGAAACAGTATTTCAAGATCGCAGGTACAAATCTAGTCCGAGTCGAATTTTTCATTTTGTTGTTTCTCATAGTTAAAACTTTAGAAGAAGAAGACTTTATCTAGCTGCCTACCTAAACGCAGAATCCTTTCAATCAGTACCTGCCTCATATGTATGGGAATGGGAGATGTATGAGAGGTGTATGACCCCCTAATCTTGATCCATCTGATCGTGTAATAAACTGGCCGGTCCATCAATCAGCCGTACGGGAGCCACAATGAAGTGGTAATGACTTCTCTACTCTATAGAACGGATAAACTGAGAATTACCTGAGTAAGTAACGTCGATACCTAATTATATAGTCATTGATTTGAATTCTTCAGAATGTTCCAGTAGCTTCTTTTCTCGGGTCTACAGTCTACAGTAGTTCTAAGTCGGTAGGGGAAACGGGGCATTCAGTGTATTGGAATTGAGGCGATGGGGTTGTGATAATGTGTAAAATGACCCTCAAAACTTGTCAGACATGCATGGATAACGAAATGAAGCAATTTTTGCAACTGTAGAGTAGACTGTAAAAACAAGCAAGGAGGTCCATCGACATGATATGATAAAGAGCTACAAACAATCTCACTCACTTCGATAACTCAAAACACTTGACAGTGCCGTCCGTGTCCGTCTGAATCAAAAAGCGATTCGATATTCAAAAAGAGAGTAGAGTACCTTGACCGCGGCGCATACGCATCCGTCTTGAAACACGCCGCCATCTTTGATATGCCGCCGTGCGCTACCGAACGGTATATGGTGTAAGTATACTGGATGTAAATAACAATTTTAAAAATATTTGAATCATAAAACTGAACAGGCTGTTGAAAAAAAAAAAAACTGATGATTCTGTTTTTCTTTTTCAACAGCTTTGTTCAGTTTTAAGTTTTTTAGACGTCTATGAAAAGTTAGATCAGTTTCATCATGGTTTCATGAAGGAAATAGCTCACGGTTTAACATATAGGTAATCTCTCTGAAGCAATAAGGATCACAAAAACAGTTTTTTATTACGTTTTATAGAGTTGCTGATTTTTAACACCCTGTACCTTGCAATACATAGTGTATGTAGGGTAGGATTCATTTCAAGAATTTCAATTGATAATTAAGCGCACATTACAATGGCATCTACTTTCTACTGATGAAAGAAATTCTTTGATGAGTGTTGTGAAAATGACGATACGTAGACGGTAGACGGTCTTTTGAAGTCTCTTTAGTTAGTTGTAAGAAATCACCCAAGTTCATCATCTTCCTAGCCTTTTTCCCGTATCTCTCGGGGTCGGCTACCTAATCTAGGGGATCGAACGAGGGTACTGGTTTTTACACAGAGCGACTGCCATCTGACTTCCGCAACCCAGAAGGGAAAACAGACCCAATCCTAGATTAGGTTACACAACCTTTGAATTTTTTCGTAGGTGTGTGCAGGTTTCCTCACGATATTTTGGCCGCAAGGGGCCGCCTGGCTCGCGACCACCCTCTCACCGGAGTCCGGCGCCAAACAGCTTGCTGTGTTCCGTCGGTGCGTGAGACTACCAGTGCCTTAACAGGCGTCTTCTGGGTTAGCTCGCTTCATCGTCGACTCTGTCACGGTCATCGCTGACCTATGTGTCTAGAGTCAAGAGCTAACCCATTGATGCAAGCCTATTTATTAACAGCTATATTTTAATTTAGCTAAGGGATTCGAGGGTTTAAGTGTATTGCAATATATAGGCGATGGGCTGACAACCTGTCACTATAGCAATATACATTATCATCTGTAATAACCCTCAAAACTTGTCAGACGTGGCAGAACGACTTTTGTTTAGGTCGTTTTTGCTCTGCCTACCCCTTTAGGGATAAAGGCGTGATTTGTGTATGTATGTATGTATGTACGTATATTTTAATTTACTCTACCTACGCTAAAAACTTTATCATTTACAAAAACAGCCAAACATCTAATCCTCATAGCACCCGTTGTTCAGACACCGACAAACGTTTCAACAATACAGGGTCTCAGGATAATCCGGCAAAGAGCCGAAACCTCCCAGGTTGCGTATTGGCAAAGGCGACGCGAAAAAAAAGCTATGGTGAAACTTATATGGGCGGGATGTTTTGATCTAAGATTGTTACTGTAGTCGGCAAATGTAACTAATAGAATTGTTAAGTTGTTATGGTTTCAGAGATAGATTGTATATTTTTTTTTTTTTTTTGGGATGGTTTTGCTCTTGGCCCTGGTCTAGACCATAAGTGACCAGAAAGCTTGACGTTGGAAGCAATTTTTTTAATAGTAAATAGGCATTCATTTGCCCTCCATCTCACTTGATCGGAAGTGATGAATGATGATGCATATTATGAAGGAGCATGATTGCCTAGATAGTGCCTGTTCACTCTTCGCCTTGAAAAACCCAGGTTATAGCGTTCCGGAAACAGATCCGCAGGCAGGGAGTTACACTCTTTAACCGTTCGAATGAGTATGTTGAAGCGAAGCGCTTTATGCGAATGCTTGGAATGTCTGCAACACATAAGAGTGGAATGCCAACCGGCGTCTCGTCTCAATCTGTCCCAAAAGTCTAAAGGGCTAATTAGACCGATGGTCGCTAGACTTGCAAGCCACTTTTGGACTTTGAATGAATGTGGGCCTTAAATAAAATATAAAAAAGGTGTTTATTATATATGGACACAGCATGAAACATCATTTAGAAGCAGCAGAGCATGTAAAACCGTGTAGCTGTGATATCGCCACATTATCAAGGCAACATCGCGGAAAATCTCCACTTCATTGTTGACAACTCTCAGGTGTGCACACTAGCACTCTGGTCAAATCGATTCAAGTCCATCGAACTAGTTCAAATCCCGAACGAACGCCCGCGATTAGAAGAAAACACTTCCAAATTCAAACGGACCAATGGTCACTTAGAATGGGCGCCATTTTTTCTTCCAGACGAAAAAATAAAAACGGCTCAAAGACTGGCCGCAAATATTTCGGCAGCTTGTACTTAGAAGATATAAATGCAATTGTTGTGTGTAATGGATATGCACTAGAGCATAAATGGTTGTTGTTTGAGGAGCCGACGACGACGTTTCGAAAATGTATTGTATTTTCTATTTGCTTCTTTAGTATAATGTAGTGACCACCGGTTTGGAGACGCACTTGAATTATGTGGAGATTAAGAAAACACCTTTGCATGTACACCGCGCACTTTTAATATCTGTAGGGCTATTTTGTAAGAGCACGACAAAAGAGATAACTGGACGTGGTCTAACAGAGTAAGTCGATTCATTGCTTACTACAGTCAAATAACCAAGCTGAAACTAGTAATTTTAACCGTCTGCGTGGTCTAGTAATAGGAGCTATGGGTTCCCGTTTCGACTCCCAGGGTAGGAACACTAAGTTGATAGTTGTCAATTTATCACTTTCTGAGATTTTTTCCAGTTTTTTTAGGACAATGCAGACTAAATCACCAGATTGGGCCCGATTCGTAACCATCCCGCCTTAACTAAATCTCAGCTAAAAGTATTGCTATCCCATTCTATTCTCTCATGATAGAAAGTGACAGGTATGGACTTATATTAGTTAAGTCGCGTATTTTGCAACCACGAATTGCTACCATTGTCTGGAAAAAAATAGTTTGCTCCGAGCTGCGGGCCTCTGACATCATGGTTTATGTAACGATCACTATCAATGACAGCGACCGGGACTGACGGCTTAACGTGCCCTCCGAAGCACGGAATCCTTTTCTTCTCGGACAATCAGGTGATTCAGCCTGCAATGTCCTAACCAAACTGGGGAAAATCTCACAAAGTGATAAATTAACAAATATCAACTTTGTGTTCCCCCCATGGGAATCGAACCCAGGAGCTCCGGATCGAGAGCCCATGGCTCAGACCACTAGACCACGGAGGCAGCCTATTTATTAACATAGTTACATATTCGAACACAAATACTAGAAGCTTTTATTTTTCGCATCGATGCCTCCAGACAGACAGAATCATTTATAATTTTTCTCCCACCGAAGCTTTCGAAGCCCATTTTGAATCATATATTTAAAGTTGCAAAGATTACTTTTGAATGAGAAAAGTAAGATTAATAGTGAATATAAGTAACTTTATAATCAAGTAAGGGTCAAGACACATAGTTAACTTTTTCATTTGATAAACAGAGAATCCAAGCTACCGTTCTATTGCTACTTGAATTAAGTTTTGTTTATGGATTGTGTAAGAACGATTTAACTGCTTCCGTGGTCTAGTGCGGTCAGGTCAGAGCTATGGGCTCACGACCCGGAGGTCCCGAGTTCGATTCCCGATGGTCATCTTCTTGGGTTAGTAAGTAAGTAGGTAGGTACATTGTAGGTTGAGTAAGATGATAACATGTAAATAGTCGGTCCTGCGCCTGATTTCTCTCTGTTCGTATCAGTCAGTCCAGAATACACCTGTGTAATGAGCAAACACTCGGGTACTAAAAACTAAGTCCCGCGCAGATGGTTGATCTCTGCCATCACCAAAAATGGGTTGTCCTCCTGGACACCAGGATACCACCTACGAACACGCCTCAAAAGTAAATTCTTGTCAAAGCATTTTACAATAATAATAAAATCGTATCATGAATTATTTTCCTTAGGGAAAGTTGTATGTATACTATTGTAAACTAGTATGTATACTATTCTTATCTATCACATGCACATAGCTAGTATACAGTATCGGTCTTACAGATCAGCCACCGCATCTTGAAAAAATCATCGTCAGCCACAAAGTTTGAAATAAATACGAAAAGAGTCAGTATAATGTTTATTCCATGGGCTACCATTGATACCACTTTAAGAATGTAATGTTTTATCCCAAAAAAAAAACCTTAGGTACGGCGTTACTGATGATTTATTTTCCCACATTCCATGGCCCGTGAGCTGCCTGTGGTGGCTTCTGACAGCAGCTCTGAACTCCGGACCTCACTGTCACTGTGGAATCATTGTACAGATTGCAAAAAAAATTGTGATCTTCCGATAATTTGATCAGAATTCTGGTTTGGACACGTGGCAAGATGTGAGCGGTTTAGAGAAGCAAATTATTGTCGGCCATATGAACGGCAAAAGAGCAGAATTCTATCTCGCTGGTCAGATGCAATAAAATATGTATACTAATACATTACCCGTAAGTACCAATCTTCCTTTTCACATGACAGAAAGATCGGCTAGAATGGAGAGCTCTATGAACAGAATGCAACTTGTGGTGGTCACGATCAGGACATTCACGACCCTCAGCCATGAGTCGGGTTTTTTGGTAGAATTTCAGTTAGAGAAGCCTGTTGTACCCTGCAATTTATTCTGTTCTTTATGTGTTCAGTTGGTAAATTCTATTTTATTTTTCACTTCCGCTCTAGCTGTTAGAACTGCCTCCGTGGTCTAGTGGTCTGAGATAATGGGTTCCAATCCGGAGGTCTTGGGTTCGATTCCCAGGGGAAGTGATATTTGTCAATTTATCACTTCATGAGATTTTCCCCAGTTAGGACAATGCAAGAGAAATCTACCTACCAATGGTGAAGATCACATACAAGGTTTTAGAAATTCCACCTCTAGTAATGTTTTTTTTTAAATATCTTGTTTATGCTGACGCTACATGCGCGCGCGCACGGGAGCCGCCCGTGCACTCCGTGACGCGCAGCGAGGGGCCAATCTCTGTTTGTGAAGATAATCTCAACGTCTACAGCACACCACACTTCTGCTGCTGACCGTTTATACTCGTACATACATACATTTAAACCGCAACATAATCTTTGATAACATTCTGGCAAGAATACCTATACTTAGATAGATACTTGGGGTGGGATGGTATCTACTTACCTCCCAGTGGTCCACCCCGGGCAACGGCAACACAGGCTTGCCTGTGAATAAGTCCGGCTGAACGATCCCAACAAAGCGGTCGTAGGCTCCGCAAGGGGCCGCCTGACTCGCGACCACCCTCTCACCGGTGTCCGGCGTCAAACAGCTTGCTGTGTACCGTCGGAGCGTTAGAGTGCCAGTGCCATAACAGGCATCTTCTGGTTGAGATGGCTCCATCGTCGACTCTGTCACTGTCATTCCTGACCTTGTATCTAGCTATTAGAATCAAGAGCAAACCCATTTCAAGTAAAAAATAAAATGACTCTGGAGAAGGTAAGAAGTGTATGACGTACTTTTAGGGTACTGCGGGAAAATATTTCATTTATCTCATACTTAACTGTTTTTATTTTTCGGGAAAACACAGTTGCAGTACAAAATATTTTCATTTAATTTGTTTTAGGTGGTGTTCCTTTTGGCACGTTTTTCTCTTCGGCCTTAGCTTGCATTGCTGGTGGTTCGTCCAAAAACCGTTTCTTGAAAGCTTTAATGTATGCCCTGTAAATATTATTTATTTTATTTAGCAGTTGCTAATTACATTTTCAAACAATTAATTATTGTATCGTTATTTGTGAACTAGAAAAAGCCCGGATGGTGTAGTAGTGTATAGAGCCGCCGCATTCTGTGCAGGAGGTCGTAGTTCGAATCCCACCACGTACCAATGTGTTTTTTCAGTTTTCGAATTCATATGTATGTTTATTCGGCGCTTTTACGGTGAAGGAAAACATCGTGAGGAAACCTGCACACATACCTACGAAGAAATTTAACGGTTGTGTAACCTATTCTAGGATTGGGTCTGGTTTCCCTTCTGAGTTACGGAGGTCAGATGGCAGTCGCTCTGTGTAAAAACCAGTACCCTCGTTCAATCCCCTAGATTAGGTAGCCGACCCCGTGAAATACGGGAAAAAGGCTAGGAAGATGATGAAGATGATTTATGAACTAGTTGTGTTTAATATAATAATGCCCCTGACGATGCTCATGTCAGTGAAACCGGTCGGGTAGTGAAATACATAAAATTGTATAACGAGTACCCAGTTTCTTTCATAACAAACTATTTAGGTGCTAGCTTTTGCGTAGCAGTTTCACCCGCAGCTTAAAGAGATTTCCCGTGGGAATCAAATATTATCCCCTGATAAAAAGTGGCATATATTACTCAGGGTGGACGTAGAATTTTAGAAATCGGTCCAGTATTTTAAGGTTTATTCGTTACATATAATCATACCTACTTATACTTACCTAAATACTTAGACACAATTTTTTTTTTTTTTTAAATCCTCTTTATAATATTGATATTACAGTTAAAGAGAATTTTGTATGACTTGGTTGTGTATTTTTTTTAAAGTTTAGGTATAAATAATAATGAATACTTACCCAATAAAACTTCCTCGAAAATTTTCCTTTTCTGCAGAAGATGCCTTCGCTGGGCCTGAATCTCCTTCACTTGGTGCTTTTGCAAATCTCGCCTAATGAAAAATCACATACATCACTTTTTGACGCATATTATTTCTTCCACTGGACTAGGTGCCATAGAAAAACATAGGAGTACCAGCTGATTCTCCTCCCGGGCATATGGCAAATGGGCTGACAACTTGTTATGGTCCCCGTAACGCCCAAAGCCGTTTTAAAAGGCCTTCGCCTAAATAGTGCTACCGGCCCAGGCTTGGACAACCAGAATATACAAAATGTACCCAATAGCACAGAATAGACAATAGTACCACCTCCTATAGGAACATTTGCACCTGGAAGCCCGATAGTGTAGTGGATAGGGCCGCGGCCTCTTGTGCCGGGGTCGTGGTTCGAATCCCACTATGTGTTTTTCGGTTTTCGAATTTCATATATGTCCGTTTATTCGGCGCTTTTACGGTGAAGGAAAACATCGTGAGAAAACCTGCACCTACGAATAAATTCAAAGGTTGTGTGTGAAATCGACCTAATCTTGGATTGTTTCTGATTTCTCTTTTGGGTTGCGTAGGTCAGATAGCAGTCACTCTGTGTAAAAACCAGTACCCTCGTTCAATCCCCAAAATTAGGTAGCCGATCCCGTGAGATACGGGTTAAGGCTAGGGAGATACTGAGCAAAGCCTGCTGCTCAAAATTAGGAAGTGAAGGGAAGAACAAAAATAATACTAACCACTCCAACTGATGGGGGCATCTTGAATTCTTGAACACAAGGCTGCCTTATGTAAGTTGGTCGCTTTTTAGGTTGTATGACCCGCAGTCTCACAGGAATCGGAGTGGAATCATTCTGGTTTGTGTCCATAATAATAGGCCAAGAGGTATTCATATTGTGTTGGCATCGTATTCCACAAGTTGCTATATTAAATTGATGAGGACAGTATCTTATAATTTGTAATGCCGCCATTTTGGTTTTTTCTTTTGTATTATTTTAGGAATTTAAAATTTTTCATATTGTACACATTGTTTGTTTTGTTTGTTCCTATATGACGTTAACAGCATTGCCTGTCTTGATTGTGTCAGTACGTTGTCAGCCATGGTTGTATGAAAGCAAATTTTATTCCGTCTCCCGCTTTTTTTAAGAAAAAAAAAAAGTTAAATGAGCGTATTAAAATATCAAATTATTCACTTGGGATATGCTTGGGATCATATTATCCTTATTTATAGGAATGAAGAAGTTATCGCAGGGAAATAAAAAAGGAGAAGAGATTCTATCAGTTGTGCAAACCTCAAAAAATCCATGAGAAGAGAAGAGTGCCAAAAACCAAAAAAAAAAAAAAAAAAAAAAAAAAGACTTTGACGTAGATTGACATTGAAAGCAGAGCAATAGCAAAGTGACAACCATGTGACAATAATGAAAGTAGTTTTTTGATACTAATATACATAATTTTATAATTAAAACCCAAATAATGGTATTAATAGCGGGAGAACTGTCGTTTCCATCACGCCATTCATGATTTCCTATTAATAATGTAGTCAGCATTGCAATGCAATAGCACCAACGACCACCACCTAGATCTTGCGTCATGATTCCTGCATCAGCTATGGTAAAATTCTTCACACAATCCTGCTCACTATGTCCACTGTGTTCAGGTGGATATAAACCCCAACATAACTCCAAATGCCTATGTGTGGTGAAAGGGCACATGGTACCAGTCAGAAACTACGTTGGAAGAGATGAAAAGAACGAAGAGACTGAAGGGAAAGAAGAAGAATCTGTCCCCGGTGTTAGGAATCCAGAAAAGACGAACGAGGAACGTTTCTTTACTGAAGTAGCAAAGAAGTATTTAGAAGAATTGAAGAAACAGGAAGACAAATTAAAGAAGAAACCTGAAGACACTGAATAAGAGATAAACTGATCAAATAAACTTAATTTCCAAAATCTTTTTGTTTTTCATAGCATAGGTAGGTAATTCACTTAGGCTCGTATTTATAAAGCGATCTCAAGATTGAGAGCAATATTAAGTACGGATATGACAGCCCGTTTTGTACTGAAATGACATTTCTGATACGAACTCAAACTAGCTGTCACTCTTGAGAGCTGATTATAAATACGGGCCTTAAGAGGCTACCCGGAGCCAAGTGGCGGCCTCATCAGTCAAAAAATCATAATCCACTGAAAACACAATCAATCGAAAATCCGGTACGGCGAATTGAAGTTAAAGCAAAGAAGATAATTTAGAACATCATAAACTTGAAATTCATAGTTCCTGGTAGTAACAGAAAGAAAATTTGCGAAAAACGGCCACTTTTAGCACTTTTGCTATCTGTAACTGCTGTAAACACTGAATCATAAGTTTATGATGTTCTAAATTATCTTCTTTGCTTTAACTTCAATTCACCGTACCGGATTTTCGATTGATTGTGTTTTCAGTGGATTATGATTTTTTGACTGATGAGGCCGCCACTTGGCTCAGGGTAGCCTCTTAATCAACTTACTCAGAAACTAAAAAAGTTGTAGATTTTATTTATCGTATGGCATTTGCTGCGAGGTCCAGAGGACAGGTGCAGCAGCCGGTTTTTATTGCACTCTTAGCACCGCCCGAGGTCACGTGTAGGGTTTTTAAGGTAGTTCCTACGGACATGGAGCAACATCGACCAGTAACGACCACTATTAGAAACAGTGACCGAGACCAACGGCTTAACGTGCCCTCCGAAGCACGGAATCATAACCAAACTGGGGAAAATCTCATAAAGTGATAAATAGATAAATATCAACTTTGTGTTCCCCCCCTGGGAATCCCATGGCTCAGACCACTAGACCACGGAGGCCAAGGTCTAATCGTACAGAATCCATGTATTTCTGCTCGAGCTACACGAAATCTACAAAATATTTGATGTAGAGACTTTCACAACCAGAGATACACAATCTAGTTTAGTTAAAATCTAATTTGAAGAAATTAACTAACCATACATAGCAACTGTAAATATGCATATTTATTAATTGCATTAAAATCAACATGATGAAAGAAAACAATATTTTATGCATTAATACATAATTAAATATGAAATTTAATCTTTCTTAACTTCTCTAAGATATTCAACATAAAATATTTCAGCTGGACAAAAAAAATTTAAAAATGCAAATCAGGAAAAATATTAATAAACTTATGTTATCAAATTAAAATATCAAATAATTTATACAGTACCTAACGTTGCCATTTTTATTTTCTAGAATAATAAAATTAAAATATAACGACAGTAGTGGCGCAATGTCCATGATCTGTGGCATCTAAGCTCATCTAAGTCATTATTACGAGTTTCTAATACGAATCTATCAAAACAATTTTCTCACAGGAAATGGTTCTTCTATATCCCGACACCATCGATGTTTTGAACTTCTTGCACCAGATTTTCAACAAATATTTTACTTTTTCAACTTTTTTGTGGCATTTTCTACGGAAGTTCCATATTTTGTGCCCGTATAATCTACGAATCATCATTATTTTAGATTCCGTAAATTATAAAGTTCAGCTCAATTTTTCTTCATATCTGCCACAAGATATTTTCTTTTTTGTTCGGTGTTTTATTTAAATTATTTTTGAGTAAATCTTTATTTCATTTCATGATTGTTTTAACTTCATTGCTGTTGGATTATTCTTCGTCTTCTTTTTTCTGCTTCTGTTTAATTTCTTGATCTTTGATCTTCTGCCTCATTTTCTCGAGTTCCTCCTTGCTCTTGTTGTAGAAGTACCCCTCTTCCTGGGCAGCTCCATACCTGCTCATTCCTCCGCCTGCTTGTCTTATTGTTCCTCCGTGACTGCCTTTACCTGCACCAGAACCTGTAGACGAAGAAGAACTAGTTCAATAAAGAATGATAATTTATACCTTATACTGTCGTCTTTGTACTGTGTTTTAGTATCGAACCGTAGAACGGTTCGCTTAACTTTTATCAGCTTTCAATTAAATTGTTCATGGTATAAGTAAGGAAATATATTAATGGTGAATTTTGTACCTTGATATAGTAGGTATTTCAGTTTTCCTCTCTTCCCTCTTTTATACGTAGTTCTTCTCCATATCAATGAAGAACAAAGATCGTATCTATCTATTAATATAAGTTGGCATATATACCTAATTTTCACTATTTGTATGAAATTACCTGATGCTGAGTGGGTTAAACGTATTTTTGTAAGACAGAGTACATTTCGGCTATGAAGATTCTTGTTCAATATCTTCACAGAGTGTAACACAAATTGACACATCATGGTGGACAATAAATATTCTTTAAGTGTTGTTGTTTTTACTCATTTTATTTACAAGAAAGCAAAGCTTTCACATTTTTTAGTTACTGACAACTTTATTTGACAAATGTGTTTGAGAAGTATAATTGAGTTTTTTTACGAAGTCCTATAAATAAGGCAAATATAAATGAGGCTGACATCTAAAAAATCAAAACGCTTTATCCATCCTCTAACGTTTTCAAAACTTTTCCGCCCAAAACGGCCGGCGGGGTAATATTGCTCCTCAATTCATAGCATCTAAGAAACAAAGTTTTGAAATGTCTATATTTTGCGAGCGAATGGGGTCCCGAAAAGGCGACTATGGTAAATTCAATTATGCTTTTAAATCGAGAGTGGACATTGGAGGATATTGTACATCATAATAACTGATAATAAGTATCACTCTAAAAACAACACTGCTTCACCGATGAAATTTGTGATAAATAAATAAAAAAATGGAGAAAAATAGTAA
>JARACY010003717.1:0-31223 GCA_029255725.1 Scrobipalpa atriplicella | reverse complement strand
GCCTTATCTCCAAACCGTAATTGCACAAGAAAATAAAAGATACCACAGTATTTGTGAAAGAGCTTAGCGTCCTCCAACTGAGTTATCAATCACCCTTATTCGACATGTTCTTCTGTTAGTTTTGTATGATAAATTGCCTCATATAACTGGAAGTTTACCGCATTTGCAAAACGATAAACTTTTTCCAGGAAGTCGAATAAATAAATATACTGTACTTGCACCTTTAACAAAATCAATTCGAGAAGTTTTCTTAATACTTTTAGCATTGTTGTCATTGTTATATAACGTTACTACAGTACAGCTTTGCAGATATAACAGTATTTATTATGTATGTGAACAACAATATTGCTTTTAGCCCACAATTGCCTTAAATAAACATGTGCTTTTCGGGTACAGTAGGTCATGTCAATAGTTGATTCTACTCAGTAGCTATTTTCACTACAAGTTATTGAATTATTTTATGGTTATCTTCCGTTTCTCTATATGCGACTTGATATTACCATGGAGGAATATAATATACTACATATTACTAAATGATTTTAATAAACCAATTGTCTTTTCTTCATCTGGGCTGTTGGCTGTAGAGATTACGAAAGATTCAAACTCTCTTTGAAGATGGGACCTAGGACCTACAACATAACGTGTTCTCTGAGGCAAGGAATCATATAAATGATTCCGCTCGCATTGTCCTAGCTTAACTTGAAACAATCATTAAATATCATAATTTTCTATATCTCATCTTAGGAAGAATCAGCGTCGGCCATTTAATTTAAGACGTTCGTTAGTTTTTCTAGCATGAGATATCGTGCATCGATATTTCGTTTCGTCCGTTTGTCGAAAATTAATATTTTAAATTATTTATTCTTCTTCTTAGCGAGTGGATTATTTATTTATAAACTTAGTCAGAAGTCCAAAACGGCATCTCGAAACACGTTATCTCTACGCAAAAATCTCGACGTTCTCGACAAATCTCGAAATGAACTGCATCTGTCTCCCATGGGATCGAAACCTATGACCTCTCACATCGCAAAGCTTGGTGTACCACGTAAGGCGTCTAAACACGTCTCCATGTACAGAAAACCACAAAGGCGGGTGACATTGACATTTTCCTGACGTAACGAGGTTGATGTGGGTACAATAAGTCATGTGCGCTCCAGATGGGAATAATAACTTGATAATAAGTTCGGAATTGTGGCCTGCGTGATATACGCCTACTTTAATGCTCAGTATATTATAACTACCTATGTGGTGTAGTGGTCTGAGCCATAAGCACCTGGTCCGGTTCGATTCCCACATGGGAAAAAACAAAGTAGATATTCCGTCTCGGTTTTTGTCTTTGATAGAGTCGTTACACAAACCACATCAGAGGCCTATTAGCTGTTCTGTTACTAAAATGAGGTTTAAAAAAAACTCAGAGACCAGGGTTCATCGGGTCATTCGTCGATTCAAAAACCCCCTCAATAAGAAAGTCAATGAATGATACAAAGAAATTCAAAGATGCTGCGCTTTATTCCTGTGAATATTATATCTGACTCTTCAATTTCTCACTTTTTTATTTATTTCTGAGCATACAAAAAAGGATTCCTTAGAAACAGTATGGATGAATGAATAAAGAATCTTAAAATTTCGGTAACCAATAGCACTGAACTGAAACTTAGAAAAAGCAACAGATTTTAGCTGCAAAATCGTCTGGTTCCGAACTTTCAAACTTATTATAAATTCCTGAAACTTTATTTACTAAAAATACAAGCAGATTTCTCTGAAATTTGCTTTCGCCGTATCTGTTATTTTTCCTAACAGAAATCGTCGATATATATTTTCACGAATTCAGTGTTGCCAATTCAGAGAATTGTTATAAATAGCTTTATTACATGAATGGACCTTCGGGGATAGACAATTTATCAAACAAACCAGGATCATCGGAGAGAATTGGACAATACATTTCAATCATGTTCATCTAAATTATTACGATTTTGAACAAAGTAAACAGATTAGATGTTTTCTATTTTGGCCAAACAATAATATGCTAGCCTTTGCCCGACTTATTGTTTTCCCCATGGGAATCATTTTCCGCGGTAAAAAGTTGCATAAAAGCTAATATTTAGTTTTCTTTGCTCAGAGCATGGGCGTAACATATACAATGGCCTCAATTCACGCCGTCCAGTTACTAATTCTAATTCTTAGTAAAGCTGTCACTATCTTAACTTTGACATAAGAACAGGATAGCAAACAAATATGTGAGTTTGACATTTCTTATCTGACATAAGACTGCTTAAATTAAGTAAAATTAGTGAGCACGCTCTATGGTCATTCCTTATTTAAAGCGCCGTACGTCAAATAAAGAATGTCAAAGTTACGTGTTTGTTTGCTATCCTGTTCTTATGTCAAATTTAAGAAAGTGATAGCGCTACTAAGAATTAGAATTAGTAATAGTGCGTCCTGAATTAGCACCAATGACTAGCGGATTACCGGTCTTAAAACTAAGGTAAGGTCCTAAAACCGAGTATTAGACTGGCCAATAGCTGTGCTTAAAGTCCTGGCAATACACGATAAGAAGACACGTATAAAAAAGAAAAGACATTATCGATAAACAATAAAATTGGCTTTTTATAGGCAATTTTGCTTTAAGCCAAAGACTAGACGGCGGCAAGAAAATGTGTAATGTAGGACGTAGGTCGGAATCAAAGCTAAATACAAAATTGTGGTATTTACTAAATACTGACAAAGAAAATACTCTTTGTAACAAATAGTTATCAATCATTTTCTGAAACTCAATAGGCAAAATGAATAACGGCATAATTTGTTGTTTTTCTGTATATCTGTTCGTACATGTCGATTTTACTTCCATACCGATTTATGACAATGAAAACCATGTACCTACCTACCATCTACTTACAAAAAGTGACTATCAAAACACATAAACATGACAACTCGGATATTAATGAAAGCTCAGTAGAATAAGGCAGAATTTTCTTTAAAGCAACTGGATTCCAAAGCCGAAAAGCGAGTTGAATACATTTTTCAGTAAGACGACAATAGCAGATGCGTAGTCAGTCGTCCCAGCGTTGAATAAATGCCGCATGTCTAAGTTTGTGCTGTGTTTACATCGACTTGCATCTCTAAGAATCAAGTCAGTTGCTAGAAGTATACACGATTGGGGATTGAAGAAAAAAAATCATCAATGTAGAGATCAAATATCTGCCCACCTGATGATAAGTAGTAATCTAGATTATAACACCGCGACACTATTCCATTAGATCCTAGTGAAATAGCAGAGTGCGTTGCACACCGTGAGACCTGTAATTTCACTGTCTCCTTTGCCCTTCAAACCGAAACACAGAAGTGTGAACACTTAGAAATAAGAAAGAGGGTGGTACTGTTCCAGACGGGCTACACGATTACAAACTTAGGTCAAACGAGATACTGTTCCAATAGCATGCCACTTGACTGGGCAATCCAAACACATTTCTACCCTACGAATACCTACTCCGAAATGCTTTTACGTGGTCCTCTGAAAGGATCATCCCCCTCTCTTCTCTCATTTAATACTTAATTTCGGGACCCTAAAAGGCGGGAAGCCAGCTAATTTGCGCGCGGTTTTCGAACGACGAAGGTCTTTTTTAAACCTCAAATTTTTTTGGAACATTTTGTGCTGTGGTGAATTATATGGGGAAAAGAAAATGCAGCTTTTTACTTCTGAAAGTATTTTTAATTCCCAAAGCAGAGTAAAACATGAACTTATGATTGACTTGAATGCTTGCAGGCAGACTCATTGATTTCTAACCATATCATATAACAATCTAAAAATCAGACCCAGATTACCTATTCGCATTTCCTATGGTACCTATAAACTGTAATCCAAACAAATATGAACCGAACTGGAAACAGCGAGTGGACTCGATAAAACTAACCACAATAACCGACCGGTCAAAACAGTCGGCCGCTGAATAAAAGCGTCGGGAGAACCGGGGTTCGGTCACAGAATATAATAGACAATAGTTCGACTGACCTAGTTGACGGAAATACTACCCTGTTGATAGAAAAACCTTTTTTTTTTTTTATTGGCAATGTGGTTGAGGGTTACGGTGAGGCGATTGGCTGAAAAAACCTTCCTGTAAAGATTCTCAAGACATTTAAAAAAACGGATTTTACTTGACGAAATCTGCGAAAGCTGTTGATTGCCTATCATCATCATCATAGCGTATGCCTTGTATATTTTGATTAGGAATGTACATATTCCCAAAGAGACATGATTTCTTCTATGAACAAGAAGTCTACACAAATAGAAAGATTTTAATTTTCACTAAATAAAATCTGTTATAATATGTACTGAATATGAACTGTTTGAGCGGTCGGTTATTGTGGTTAGTTTTATCGAGTCCACTCGCTGTTTCCAGTTCGGTTCATATTTGTTTGGATTACAGTTTATAGGTACCATAGGAAATGCGAATAGGTAATCTGGGTCTGATTTTTAGATTGTTATATGATATGGTTAGAAATCAATGAGTCCTGCCTGCAAGCATTCAAGTCAATCATAAGTTCATGTTTTACTCTGCTTTGGGAATTAAAAATACTTTCAGAAGTAAAAAGCTGCATTTTCTTTTCCCCATATAATTCACCACAGCACAAAATGTTCCAAAAAATTTGAGGTTTAAAAAAGACCTTCGTCGTTCGAAAACCGCGCGCAAATTAGCTGGCTTCCCGCCTTTTAGGGTCCCGAAATTAAGTATTAAATGAGAGAAGAGAGGGGGGATGATCCTTTCAGAGGACCACGTAAAAGCATTTCGGAGTAGGTATTCGTAGGGTAGAAATGTGTTTGGATTGCCCCAGTCAAGTGGCATGCTATTGGAACAGTATCTCGTTTGACCTAAGTTTGTAATCGTGTAGCCCGTCTGGAACAGTACCACCCTCTTTCTTATTTCTAAGTGTTCACACTTCTGTGTTTCGGTTTGAAGGGCAAAGGAGACAGTGAAATTACAGGTCTCACGGTGTGCAACGCACTCTGCTATTTCACTAGGATCTAATGGAATAGTGTCGCGGTGTTATAATCTAGATTACTACTTATCATCAGGTGGGCAGATATTTGATCTCTACATTGATGATTTTTTTCTTCAATCCCCAATCGTGTATACTTCTAGCAACTGACTTGATTCTTAGAGATGCAAGTCGATGTAAACACAGCACAAACTTAGACATGCGGCATTTATTCAACGCTGGGACGACTGACTACGCATCTGCTATTGTCGTCTTACTGAAAAATGTATTCAACTCGCTTTTCGGCTTTGGAATCCAGTTGCTTTAAAGAAAATTCTGCCTTATTCTACTGAGCTTTCATTAATATCCGAGTTGTCATGTTTATGTGTTTTGATAGTCACTTTTTGTAAGTAGATGGTAGGTAGGTACATGGTTTTCATTGTCATAAATCGGTATGGAAGTAAAATCGACATGTACGAACAGATATACAGAAAAACAACAAATTATGCCGTTATTCATTTTGCCTATTGAGTTTCAGAAAATGATTGATAACTATTTGTTACAAAGAGTATTTTCTTTGTCAGTATTTAGTAAATACCACAATTTTGTATTTAGCTTTGATTCCGACCTACGTCCTACATTACACATTTTCTTGCCGCCGTCTAGTCTTTGGCTTAAAGCAAAATTGCCTATAAAAGCCAATTTTATTGTTTATCGATAATGTCTTTTCTTTTTTATACGTGTCTTCTTATCGTGTATTGCCAGGACTTTAAGCACAGCTATTGGCCAGTCTAATACTCGGTTTTTAGGACCTTACCTTAGTTTTAAGACCGGTAATCCGCTAGTCATTGGTGCTAATTCAGGACGCACTATTACTAATTCTAATTCTTAGTAGCGCTATCACTTTCTTAAATTTGACATAAGAACAGGATAGCAAACAAACACGTAACTTTGACATTCTTTATTTGACGTACGGCGCTTTAAATAAGGAATGACCATAGAGCGTGCTCACTAATTTTACTTAATTTAAGCAGTCTTATGTCAGATAAGAAATGTCAAACTCACATATTTGTTTGCTATCCTGTTCTTATGTCAAAGTTAAGATAGTGACAGCTTTACTAAGAATTAGAATTAGTAACTGGACGGCGTGAATTGAGGCCATTGTATATGTTACGCCCATGCTCTGAGCAAAGAAAACTAAATATTAGCTTTTATGCAACTTTTTACCGCGGAAAATGATTCCCATGGGGAAAACAATAAGTCGGGCAAAGGCTAGCATATTATTGTTTGGCCAAAATAGAAAACATCTAATCTGTTTACTTTGTTCAAAATCGTAATAATTTAGATGAACATGATTGAAATGTATTGTCCAATTCTCTCCGATGATCCTGGTTTGTTTGATAAATTGTCTATCCCCGAAGGTCCATTCATGTAATAAAGCTATTTATAACAATTCTCTGAATTGGCAACACTGAATTCGTGAAAATATATATCGACGATTTCTGTTAGGAAAAATAACAGATACGGCGAAAGCAAATTTCAGAGAAATCTGCTTGTATTTTTAGTAAATAAAGTTTCAGGAATTTATAATAAGTTTGAAAGTTCGGAACCAGACGATTTTGCAGCTAAAATCTGTTGCTTTTTCTAAGTTTCAGTTCAGTGCTATTGGTTACCGAAATTTTAAGATTCTTTATTCATTCATCCATACTGTTTCTAAGGAATCCTTTTTTGTATGCTCAGAAATAAATAAAAAAGTGAGAAATTGAAGAGTCAGATATAATATTCACAGGAATAAAGCGCAGCATCTTTGAATTTCTTTGTATCATTCATTGACTTTCTTATTGAGGGGGTTTTTGAATCGACGAATGACCCGATGAACCCTGGTCTCTGAGTTTTTTTAAACCTCATTTTAGTAACAGAACAGCTAATAGGCCTCTGATGTGGTTTGTGTAACGACTCTATCAAAGACAAAAACCGAGACGGAATATCTACTTTGTTTTTTCCCATGTGGGAATCGAACCGGACCAGGTGCTTATGGCTCAGACCACTACACCACATAGGTAGTTATAATATACTGAGCATTAAAGTAGGCGTATATCACGCAGGCCACAATTCCGAACTTATTATCAAGTTATTATTCCCATCTGGAGCGCACATGACTTATTGTACCCACATCAACCTCGTTACGTCAGGAAAATGTCAATGTCACCCGCCTTTGTGGTTTTCTGTACATGGAGACGTGTTTAGACGCCTTACGTGGTACACCAAGCTTTGCGATGTGAGAGGTCATAGGTTTCGATCCCATGGGAGACAGATGCAGTTCATTTCGAGATTTGTCGAGAACGTCGAGATTTTGCGTAGAGATAACGTGTTTCGAGATGCCGTTTTGGACTTCTGACTAAGTTTATAAATAAATAATCCACTCGCTAAGAAGAAGAATAAATAATTTAAAATATTAATTTTCGACAAACGGACGAAACGAAATATCGATGCACGATATCTCATGCTAGAAAAACTAACGAACGTCTTAAATTAAATGGCCGACGCTGATTCTTCCTAAGATGAGATATAGAAAATTATGATATTTAATGATTGTTTCAAGTTAAGCTAGGACAATGCGAGCGGAATCATTTATATGATTCCTTGCCTCAGAGAACACGTTATGTTGTAGGTCCTAGGTCCCATCTTCAAAGAGAGTTTGAATCTTTCGTAATCTCTACAGCCAACAGCCCAGATGAAGAAAAGACAATTGGTTTATTAAAATCATTTAGTAATATGTAGTATATTATATTCCTCCATGGTAATATCAAGTCGCATATAGAGAAACGGAAGATAACCATAAAATAATTCAATAACTTGTAGTGAAAATAGCTACTGAGTAGAATCAACTATTGACATGACCTACTGTACCCGAAAAGCACATGTTTATTTAAGGCAATTGTGGGCTAAAAGCAATATTGTTGTTCACATACATAATAATACTGTTATATCTGCAAAGCTGTACTGTAGTAACGTTATATAACAATGACAACAATGCTAAAAGTATTAAGAAAACTTCTCGAATTGATTTTGTTAAAGGTGCAAGTACAGTATATTTATTTATTCGACTTCCTGGAAAAAGTTTATCGTTTTGCAAATGCGGTAAACTTCCAGTTATATGAGGCAATTTATCATACAAAACTAACAGAAGAACATGTCGAATAAGGGTGATTGATAACTCAGTTGGAGGACGCTAAGCTCTTTCACAAATACTGTGGTATCTTTTATTTTCTTGTGCAATTACGGTTTTGGAGATAAGGCATTTGTTTCTAATGGTATGTGCGTGCCTTTTAGGAATTATTTGGAGGGTTCTTTCTTCCGTCAATTGTGGCTAGTAGGTAAATCTACGTATTACCATTTTTCGGGCTAAGTACGCACGGATTAATTTTGCCGTAGATCGTTTTTTATCGCTCCGGGCCCAAGAATTAATCAAGAAGGAAGGTTTATTTTAATAACATTACAATATCATACAACCGTTTTGATACCATCAAAACTTTAGTTTCTCTATCATTTGCAAGCGGTACACGTTTGGGGTGAGAATGAGCTAGGCTTGGCTATTAATTAATATACATATTGTGCGGTCACGCAAGGCAGTATTTTGGGCCCATTGTTATTATTCGTTTAAGGAAAGTGAGATAAGCCAATTCTGGTCGATGGGATCAAAGAGTTCATTTGGTCGAATGACCTGAGGTTATGCTTGCTTATTTTAGAAAACTGTAATTATTTGAAAAGGTCTGTAAAAAAGCCCTCAATAATGATCACAATGTTATAAAATGGTTAAGTATCTGTTGTGTTGTCAAGTAGATAGTTATAAATTGGAGTTCAGCATCAAAATTAAAGAAATTATGCTTAATGTTGAGTGACTAAGTTATATCTTTGATCCAGGCGTCTGGTTATTTAGTAATTTTTGTTACCTTACAATCAAAGTCAAAGTTATACATACTCACGCTACCAACACTTTACTCTGAGTTTAAGCATTCACGCAAGGGGCCACTATAGGGCCAGTGTTGATTTCTTTATTTGTAACGTCATTGTTGTTTTATTTGGCTTGGTTCCATATACAAGCTTACAATTAATTTCTACTACGTAATAAATTAAGTAACAATGATGCGATTGGTCGAATGGGCATTTTAAAAAGTAAATCGATTGGCCCAATCGCCCTATTCAGGGTATATATTAGGCTCGTGCGTGATAATCAATTAAAACTAAACACATAATATTTTTTTCTATATATCAAAATGCTGTCGATATTTTTTTAAAGAAAATCCGCTTTTCACTGACAATCATCTTACAGACTGCAAACAAGAACTCGTAATAATATACCTACGGTAATTCCTGCTTTCTGTGGAATCCACAATGAAAGTGGCACAAGCCGCAAACATTCCCACGGGAAATACACCAGTGTCTCTTGTTTGTTCACATAAAAATGTTATACGCTAAGGAAATAAAGTGGAGGAGAATTGTTGCAGAAGTAAAGGAACTTAATAAGTCAAAGATCGAAACTCATGTAGTCAAAACCAATCAGTATTGGTACTGACCATCTCAAACTATTAGACTACCGAGGCCTACCGAGACCTCGGGAGTACTGTTTATACCGGGTGTAAAGGGACAGCGTACCACAAACTATGGGTGGCTCAGTCAACGGAACTAAACAACATTTACTAGGAAATTCTTTCAGAATATAGAACCTATATTTTTTTTGCTTTCCCATTTAAATTATCTGATCGAGGGAAAGTAATTTTTTTTTCCTGGTAGAATTCCCTGGTGTACGTTGTTCAGTTTGGTTGACTAAACCTCCCTAATCAGTTTGCAGTATGCTGTCCCTTACACCCGTATATTCTGTACCAGAATAGCGGGGAAAAATTTATGAAACAAAATTGCTACATTACATACGACAGAACATTCGATATAATAAATCATAAATCTGTTTTGTTTATTCACTTTCGCCTAATATCTAGATTTATTCCCAGATAATCTAGATCTCTATTAGCAGAGCCATCCATGAAATTATCTCGAATTTATCGCTCTGCCTAATAGCCTAGGGATTTAGGTAATGGTTTTGGCTCCTGTTGTGATTACTACAGTCTGACAGAACGTTAAGGGGGCCAAAGATCTTATCTACTTGTGAGATTAACAGTTTATTCATCCTGCATTGTCCTAGCTTAACTTGAAACAATCATTAAATATCATAATTTTCTATATCTCATCTTAGGAAGAATCAGCGTCGGCCATTTAATTTAAGACGTTCGTTAGTTTTTCTAGCATGAGATATCGTGCATCGATATTTCGTTTCGTCCGTTTGTCGAAAATTAATATTTTAAATTATTTATTCTTCTTCTTAGCGAGTGGATTATTTATTTATAAACTTAGTCAGAAGTCCAAAACGGCATCTCGAAACACGTTATCTCTACGCAAAATCTCGACGTTCTCGACAAATCTCGAAATGAACTGCATCTGTCTCCCATGGGATCGAAACCTATGACCTCTCACATCGCAAAGCTTGGTGTACCACGTAAGGCGTCTAAACACGTCTCCATGTACAGAAAACCACAAAGGCGGGTGACATTGACATTTTCCTGACGTAACGAGGTTGATGTGGGTACAATAAGTCATGTGCGCTCCAGATGGGAATAATAACTTGATAATAAGTTCGGAATTGTGGCCTGCGTGATATACGCCTACTTTAATGCTCAGTATATTATAACTACCTATGTGGTGTAGTGGTCTGAGCCATAAGCACCTGGTCCGGTTCGATTCCCACATGGGAAAAAACAAAGTAGATATTCCGTCTCGGTTTTTGTCTTTGATAGAGTCGTTACACAAACCACATCAGAGGCCTATTAGCTGTTCTGTTACTAAAATGAGGTTTAAAAAAACTCAGAGACCAGGGTTCATCGGGTCATTCGTCGATTCAAAAACCCCCTCAATAAGAAAGTCAATGAATGATACAAAGAAATTCAAAGATGCTGCGCTTTATTCCTGTGAATATTATATCTGACTCTTCAATTTCTCACTTTTTTATTTATTTCTGAGCATACAAAAAAGGATTCCTTAGAAACAGTATGGATGAATGAATAAAGAATCTTAAAATTTCGGTAACCAATAGCACTGAACTGAAACTTAGAAAAAGCAACAGATTTTAGCTGCAAAATCGTCTGGTTCCGAACTTTCAAACTTATTATAAATTCCTGAAACTTTATTTACTAAAAATACAAGCAGATTTCTCTGAAATTTGCTTTCGCCGTATCTGTTATTTTTCCTAACAGAAATCGTCGATATATATTTTCACGAATTCAGTGTTGCCAATTCAGAGAATTGTTATAAATAGCTTTATTACATGAATGGACCTTCGGGGATAGACAATTTATCAAACAAACCAGGATCATCGGAGAGAATTGGACAATACATTTCAATCATGTTCATCTAAATTATTACGATTTTGAACAAAGTAAACAGATTAGATGTTTTCTATTTTGGCCAAACAATAATATGCTAGCCTTTGCCCGACTTATTGTTTTCCCCATGGGAATCATTTTCCGCGGTAAAAAGTTGCATAAAAGCTAATATTTAGTTTTCTTTGCTCAGAGCATGGGCGTAACATATACAATGGCCTCAATTCACGCCGTCCAGTTACTAATTCTAATTCTTAGTAAAGCTGTCACTATCTTAACTTTGACATAAGAACAGGATAGCAAACAAATATGTGAGTTTGACATTTCTTATCTGACATAAGACTGCTTAAATTAAGTAAAATTAGTGAGCACGCTCTATGGTCATTCCTTATTTAAAGCGCCGTACGTCAAATAAAGAATGTCAAAGTTACGTGTTTGTTTGCTATCCTGTTCTTATGTCAAATTTAAGAAAGTGATAGCGCTACTAAGAATTAGAATTAGTAATAGTGCGTCCTGAATTAGCACCAATGACTAGCGGATTACCGGTCTTAAAACTAAGGTAAGGTCCTAAAACCGAGTATTAGACTGGCCAATAGCTGTGCTTAAAGTCCTGGCAATACACGATAAGAAGACACGTATAAAAAAGAAAAGACATTATCGATAAACAATAAAATTGGCTTTTATAGGCAATTTTGCTTTAAGCCAAAGACTAGACGGCGGCAAGAAAATGTGTAATGTAGGACGTAGGTCGGAATCAAAGCTAAATACAAAATTGTGGTATTTACTAAATACTGACAAAGAAAATACTCTTTGTAACAAATAGTTATCAATCATTTTCTGAAACTCAATAGGCAAAATGAATAACGGCATAATTTGTTGTTTTTCTGTATATCTGTTCGTACATGTCGATTTTACTTCCATACCGATTTATGACAATGAAAACCATGTACCTACCTACCATCTACTTACAAAAAGTGACTATCAAAACACATAAACATGACAACTCGGATATTAATGAAAGCTCAGTAGAATAAGGCAGAATTTTCTTTAAAGCAACTGGATTCCAAAGCCGAAAAGCGAGTTGAATACATTTTTCAGTAAGACGACAATAGCAGATGCGTAGTCAGTCGTCCCAGCGTTGAATAAATGCCGCATGTCTAAGTTTGTGCTGTGTTTACATCGACTTGCATCTCTAAGAATCAAGTCAGTTGCTAGAAGTATACACGATTGGGGATTGAAGAAAAAAATCATCAATGTAGAGATCAAATATCTGCCCACCTGATGATAAGTAGTAATCTAGATTATAACACCGCGACACTATTCCATTAGATCCTAGTGAAATAGCAGAGTGCGTTGCACACCGTGAGACCTGTAATTTCACTGTCTCCTTTGCCCTTCAAACCGAAACACAGAAGTGTGAACACTTAGAAATAAGAAAGAGGGTGGTACTGTTCCAGACGGGCTACACGATTACAAACTTAGGTCAAACGAGATACTGTTCCAATAGCATGCCACTTGACTGGGCAATCCAAACACATTTCTACCCTACGAATACCTACTCCGAAATGCTTTTACGTGGTCCTCTGAAAGGATCATCCCCCTCTCTTCTCTCATTTAATACTTAATTTCGGGACCCTAAAAGGCGGGAAGCCAGCTAATTTGCGCGCGGTTTTCGAACGACGAAGGTCTTTTTTAAACCTCAAATTTTTTGGAACATTTTGTGCTGTGGTGAATTATATGGGGAAAAGAAAATGCAGCTTTTTACTTCTGAAAGTATTTTTAATTCCCAAAGCAGAGTAAAACATGAACTTATGATTGACTTGAATGCTTGCAGGCAGACTCATTGATTTCTAACCATATCATATAACAATCTAAAAATCAGACCCAGATTACCTATTCGCATTTCCTATGGTACCTATAAACTGTAATCCAAACAAATATGAACCGAACTGGAAACAGCGAGTGGACTCGATAAAACTAACCACAATAACCGACCGGTCAAAACAGTCGGCCGCTGAATAAAAGCGTCGGGAGAACCGGGGTTCGGTCACAGAATATAATAGACAATAGTTCGACTGACCTAGTTGACGGAAATACTACCCTGTTGATAGAAAAACCTTTTTTTTTTTTATTGGCAATGTGGTTGAGGGTTACGGTGAGGCGATTGGCTGAAAAAACCTTCCTGTAAAGATTCTCAAGACATTTAAAAAACGGATTTTACTTGACGAAATCTGCGAAAGCTGTTGATTGCCTATCATCATCATCATAGCGTATGCCTTGTATATTTTGATTAGGAATGTACATATTCCCAAAGAGACATGATTTCTTCTATGAACAAGAAGTCTACACAAATAGAAAGATTTTAATTTTCACTAAATAAAATCTGTTATAATATGTACTGAATATGAACTGTTTGAGCGGTGAAGTTCAAACGAGGTAACACTTAACATCGTGCTCTGCGTGCCCCTACACCTGCACGCAGGAAGACATCATGACAGCGGCTGATAATGCTGTTAACGTGGCCAAATTCTGGGCTGCAACAGTGTAGTGTCTGCCATCGACACGCTAAAAAGAAGATTTTCACTGAATCGTCTATTTATCATTGTTATACAACTAGTCCATAAAAAGCAATTTATAAACGCGTTAGCCATATCTCGAAACAGCCAGCTGTTTTATACAGAGGGCGCTGTTGACCTAGATGACAGAAATATTACCCCTCACTGCCCGCGTTCCTAGAGTTTATTTAATGGGAGATAGTAGAAATGTTATTGGTAGATTTTAAAGTGAAATGGTGGTAGTGCTGAACGTCTTTTAATGTTCTCCAATAAATGTTTACTGTTTACTTTACATGGAAACAATGCGGATTAATTTTAAGTGAAATTGTGGAGCAAGTAAAACAGTGTTAAAAAATAAATAAAAAAATTGCTGCATATGTATGTCTTTTTTATTTTGAAGTAAAAATAATGCAGCAGGACAGGACCGACCTAAAGATTACTTACAAATATGACACCATTATTTTATTAAACGGGCTTAAAAGTTATGACTACTCGTAGCACAACTCCAATGTACTTTGATATTTTTACAACAAGTGTCGTATCTATATAAAACACAGTCTCAAATATTGGGCGCTTTTCCACTAGACGTCACGTCAACGGCAACGGCGACGGCTCGGCGAGATCACGTGACAATATCTATGGGAATCGATGACATGCCGTGACGGTGCCGTGCCGTCAAGTGGAAAAGCGTGTCATATAATTTCATTGATTTTCATACATTATCTCACCTACGATATCGTCGACGGTACCGTGCCGTCGCCGTTGCCGTTGACGTGCCGTCTAGTGGAAAAGCGCCCATTTACCCTTAGTACGTCCATGGTTTCCCAGCCATTGGGCATAACCAACAACGGGCCAGTGCACTTGAATAAAAAATAGTTCTGTCCAAAATGGCCGCCGCTTCTCTCGCGCAAAATTGAAAACAAACACTGGCTGCAATGTTTCACGGTTAAAATATTTCGATGACGAACGAAAATGGCCGAATAAAAATATTACTGCAATTTCGGAAACGATTGTTTTTTTACGTTTTATTCGATACTCGGCGGGTTTTTATAATGGTCCGTAAATAAAATAATAATGAATGTTTCATATGGAACGTCAATGGTATTTAAGGCAATCGGAATATAATTTTTAACTGTTTATGTGACTATTTAGGAAAAGCAATGCCGTCGACTCTGCGGCCTTGCGTGCAATCATCCTTTCATGCAGTGCCCAATAGATAGCTGTGTTCCGTTAGTTTAGGTAGTAGGTAATATACTCAGAGGGGCTTAGGGGTGAAATTAAAATCATTCGAACAACTCTCACCAAGGGTCTTGCTTATCATCACAAAACTGCGATCCTTATCTCACTACTATAGAGACACCTAGCTACACTATACCAAGGCTGTCGACTATGCAAATACGGTGTAACTTCTCTTTGTTATCCTTCGTTGAACTTGCACAGGGCAGCGACCTCAGGTGTGCTACCCACGCATAGACAGAGCTTACTTTAATAAGATTAGCGACGAAGGGCTCTTATAGGAACTATCGATAGTGTTTATACACTTTTTACGTTGGGTTTGGTTTTGACTCCAGGTGAAATTGAAATCATTCGACATTGAGGATGGGTTCACAAAACTGAACTGAACTGAACAACTTTCCCTATGGATAGCAATACCGGGAGTGCGGGAGTAAGGGACAGCGTACTAGAAACTGACAGGAGTTGCTCAATCAACGAAACTGAAAAATTTTCACCAGGAAATTCTATCAGGAAATGAAAAAAAAAAAAACTTACTTATAAAACTACCACATTTTTTTATTTCCTGAAAGTATTTCCTGGTGAAAGTTGTTCAGTTTCATTGACTGAGCAACTCCTTTCAGTTTCTGGTACGATGTCCCTTACACCCGTATAGTAGATTTTTTTTCAGGTTACCTATACAGGCTAAATCACCCGATTGAGTGGAACAGAGAAAAAAAGCGAAAATAGAAATTCGCTGCTCAGTCACAAACTAGTTCATAATCTAGGTAAAACTATCATCAACCTATATCCTATCTAACATTATGATATACCTACAAAAACACCTATCTATCGACACGTATAAAAACCGGGGTCGGTGACCCGTAACTTTTATAACATCATCGGGTTACTAGACTGAAAAACTCTATAGGGTGTGAAAAAATTAGCTGGCACTATTTAAGCCTGGATATCGATAAACCTGGGCAGCCACTTCAAACGCAATTTGTATGGCAACTTTTTGGGCTGAGAAAATTTGATTCATCGCGACACGCTAAGAAGAAGGGATAAAAGTATGGTAAGGGCAAGTACTACATATACATAACTTGTCTTGCATAGCACTGTCGACCACAGCACTACATAATACATGTACATACATACATACATATAATCACGCCTCTTTCCCGGAGGGGTAAGCAGAGACCACATCTTTCCACTTGCTACGATCCTTACATACTTCTTTCGCTTCATCCACGTTCATTAATCTTGTCATAATACATGTGAGGAAACTAAACGGCCAATTTTTAAATGTGTACGTTTAGCAGGGAAAAAATTGTTTCTACTATTTTGTAGGCACATGTCTACACACATAAAATCACGCCGACATTCATTACTGCCTATTAACGCGACCTTGATAATTTTAAGGAGTATTTCATAGATACTAAGACCGTGTATACGTACCGCAAATAGGTTTATTTTATGGAACACTTTGAATATGCTTCGGTAAAGAGATTCTAATATTACCTGAAACAAAACAGAAAAAAAAAACGTAAAAAAAACACACGTAGTTTTCCTTTCACATTACAGCACATTTTAACACCCTGTATAACAACAATCGATTTTTAATTTGCACCCGTCGGGAGGGGCGGTAAGTGCTCAGTGTTTTTTTCTACGGCCCGACAGTCATTTGTTACGTCGGATTTGGTCCGCCGTAAATCACAGGGGTCGTTGTCTGATATTCTAAAAGTTTGGTGGAGAACTTACGATAGCACCTGTGTCTGTCTAAACATACGGGGTGTAAGGGACAGCGTACCAGAAACTGGTAGAGGTTGCTCAGTCAACTATTTAAGGTTTAAACAAAGTTTCAGGAGTAGGGTGTCAAAATAAAGGTAATTAAACAAAAGGAGATTACAAAAATATATAAGTATGAGTCATATATTGAAACCCAAATTAGAACAATTTTAGTTTAGTGGGCCCTGGAATTAAAGTAGAAGTTGCATACCTATATACCTACTTAGAATGTACCAAACAAGATAACTCATAATCGCCCAATCTCTCACAACAACAGGTAAAGTGCCGAGGACGACACAATATACGCACGTGCGCGTCTTTAACAGGGCCGCACCTAGTTACCTCAGTGGACCCTGCAAATAAAATATGAAGTTGAGTAAGTACATGCGCTTGGACTGAACCGAACAACATAATTTATAATCCCCATTCTCTAACAACAGTTAAAGAGCAGAGGACGACACAATATACGCACGTGCTTTAAGAAACAGGGCCGAACCTAGTTAGTTCAGTGGGCCCTGGAATAAACTATGAAGTTGTAGCTATATCGCTTGACAATAAAAAGTTTCTAGTCTATTACATGCTCATTCCTAAGGGATTTGAAATTTTTTTGAGAGAACATGTAGGTCCTACATACGTCGCATTTTTGCGTCTCTCGTGTTTTATTCCGTAAGGCCTTTTTAGGCCTTTGTAATTGGGAAGGTCCTTGCCTAAATCCGGCCCAGGCTCTACGCGCACCGCATGCGCGCATCTCGGCGAACAGGCCGGCAGATGTGCGCGCACCTGGCGACGCACGCGCACGACGCGAGTACCACGAGATGGCCAAGGTGTTACAGTTCATGCGCTTTAATGTATAATGAATGATACAGCTTTATGTTCCATAGAGATTACTTACTTCATTCTAATATTTGTAAAATTATAAATTTTCCCAGTTTGGTTAGGTTAGGACATTATAAAGAAAAAGGATTTGAATCTCATTTTATGTAATATGTATATTTTAAATGTACTACACAACACGTCTTATTTGCCTCACACACCTATGCACTCTCACTTCACTACCGTAGGTCAGCTGGAAGAGATTTATTTTTATGAGATAAGCTGTACCTGTTGTGCAATTGTTTTTTAAGGTTGTGTCCTCTGTATGTTCAATGTATAAATAAATAAATTGAAAAACAAGTACTCGTAAGAAGCTTCCGTTCGACTGCGCTAACTCTACGTCATATCGTACGTATAACCTTTCTCTTTTAATCAATACGAGGTCGCTATCTTATCTCATTATAATGTGGCCCGCTATTTCGGCGTCACGGCTATCTGCAGTCGTGGCCGAGCGGTTAAGGCGTCTGACTAGAAATCAGATTCCCTCTGGGAGCGTAGGTTCGAATCCTACCGACTGCGAATATTTTTAGAATTCTTTACAGTTTTTTTTCTTCATAGTAGCCGTAATATTATTTAAAGATGTTTCGTATTTTGTTTATATGACTTTATCTTTAATTCTCCGATAAGTTGTCGTGGTTGTCGCGGTCGTTTTAATTAATGCTATACCTATAGGTACTATCTCCTTGCATTAGTCCAGCCCCTGTAAGTAGCATGCCGCCGCGCGATAACGAATATATCGCATCTATCTGTCAAACTCACATACAATTTGACATACTTACATACATACATAAAATCACGCCTGTATCTCTAATGGGGTAGGCAGAGCAAAAACGACCTAAACATAGGTTGTTCCGCCACGTCTGACAAGTTCCGAGGGCTAATACAGATGATGATTATGTATATTGCTATATAGTGACGGGTTGTCAGCCCATCGCCTAAATTGCAATACACTGAAACCCTCGATTCCCTTAGCTGATTTTTACAGCATGCACGGGAGGAGATGCAGCTGGCACATTCTACGGTTTTCTATCACTCCCAGTTCAACATTTTGACATACATTTGTGATAAATTGGGTTTCGCGGCTGCATGCTACGGGGGCTGCATGCATATGCATAGTGTAATAATCCCATTCAAAATATTTAAATTCTTGAAATTAAGACTTATATTTATCTGTTTAAGTACGTCATCTGTTCTGTTACGTCTTAAATGGAACATAATGGGGTAAATTATGGTTCATTTACTCGCTCCATCGTTTAAATATTTTATTACAATAGCCTTATAATTACAGGTGTCTATTCTAGCTTACACATTATTTATAGTTACCTACTAAAAATTGGCGAATAGTATATTGCCTTCAGAAAAGGGAAACGCAGTAAAAAAATATGACTTCACTTAGGGAAAGTTGCCGCTTATTTCTGTGATTTTTCCATCTTTTACGACACTATAGGACTGTAAAGTCAACTGTAAATTTTCTTTCTATCCCTAATTTCAGAAAGAGACATGACATTTTTCTAAATGTGTTTGGCAGAATCAACTCCAATGACTGAAAAACATTTTCTCATACAAATGGTTCAATAATCTTCTTCAATAATTGTTCCGACTCTGGTATTCAAATGCAGATTACTCAGAGAACACTTTACGTAAGAATCTTGTAAGACGCCTTGAAGACATTGCGATGAAGGTCGAAATTGTTCTAAAGCCGGTAAATATTTTGTCGCTAAGTTTAAGCCATTAACAAGAGCATCTTAACAATATCTGTGTCTTTTTACAGCGACAAAATAATATTTCATTATCATAAGTTAATAATCTCCAAGATCTCCTTTATAACCTTTTCCCGAATTTCAAGGTGCCTAATCTAGGGGATTGAACGAGGATACTGGTTTTTACACAGAGCGACTGCCATCTGACCTCCGCAACCCAGACGGGAAACCAGACACAATCCTAGATTAGGCTTTTGCATGATAGAGTTACACTATCTGACGTAAAAGCTAGGCCCGCATTCGACGAACACGACCGGAAATGGTACAAAACGGCGTAATCAGTGGAACATCACCGTGAGACAATAGTTTTAATTTCGGGATAGACAATGCCGGTCAAACGAACCGGGCGATCAACAAATACAATAAGTGGAACGAAACGAGTGAATATGTGTGTAGTGAATAGCATTTTTCAGGTCTTTTTGACGTAGCAGTGGCATCACAGGGTGGGCAGAGCGTCAACAGCTTAATAAGATTTTTTCGAAAGTCTGACTTTGAAAGGGCATCTGAGATAAGTTGGTGCATGAATGTGATGACGCGACGCGATACACCGAATCATTTGGATTCCTCTACTGGCTTTTGCCGTATACTCTGAAAGAAAAGCTGCTGCAGCTATAGTAAGAAACTACATAGATCTAGGAATACTTTACTAACCGTTGGATAAAAAGTTTCACCAATTAAAAAACAGGTTTGTGACGTAAGAGGATCGTCCCTTTGATGTCATCCCTTCAGCCCCAACCTTTTTGTTGGAGTGAAGGTATTTTTGTGGCGCGCCCTAAATTAGTACCTTTTTTAGACACGGGACGTTTATTTTGCTAAAATTGAGAGGATAAAATGTTAGTTAAGCCTTCGGGTTGTTTTCGTAGAATTTAGGAAGGGTTTACAAGGTTACGTAGGAACGAGGCGTAAAAAATTAGATGAAATTGAAGAGTTCGTGCATATCATTGTGCATATTTTTATCATAAATGCATGATAAAATTAAGAATGCAGTAATTGAAATTTGCGGTTTAGGTACTTTCCAGTCATTTTATACCGAAGTTTTGGTTCTGTTCTGATTATGTAATCCTTATACCATCAAGTTTTCATAGGTACGGTGCCACAATATCAATATTCTAATACATACCTATTACCACCCGATTAAATAATAAAATGAGTGCTTAAAACACTCATGTCTTGCGTATATGTACTCTCACTATCATAAGGTTTTGTTTCGGTTAAAAGCAGTAGATTGTGTTCAAAGCAATCCTCATAACAGTTCTTCATAAAAGGCATACGAACGAGAGATATGGCAAGTCTTTGTCCTGATCTGAATGTGGCGATCTTGGCATCCGTCCAAGACTTGTATACCGCTTCTAGAGTGCTATCTTGTCTGTGGACTGATTGACAAAAGCAATGAAGAAAACATAGAATGTTCCAGCTGCATATTTTCATGGGCATACTGTAAAGGGCAGAAGAAGGTCCTAAGGTGAGGATAGGGGTGATAGACAGCCTTTCACTACAGCTATATCCTATATCACGCGTGACGGAAACTGCTTATGATAAGCCATTGACGCTCTGCCTACCCCTTTATACAAGAGGGTTTTTTGGATTGCCCTGCTCTGAATGTGTTGATCTTGGCAGCCACCCAAGACATGTATACCGCTTCCAGAGCACTATCTCGTCTGCGGGCTGATTGAGCAAATCTTATGGCGACAGGTCTTTGTGGTTCTGTCTAGGGATTTCCGTTACTTTATTAGCATCGTATATTGAACTGAAGATACGAGTACTTAACTTAACTAATTAATAAATAAGTAATATTTATCTGTGTGTTTGGGTCAATTGTCACTAACAGATTAACTTCTGGTGTAGCTCAGCTCATGAAAGAGATCAAAAGTATTTTCTACGACCTGAAATCAAAGGTTGTTTGTTTACAAGAGTTTGTAAATGATTGCTTTAGGATTCTACAAAATGTTTTCCAACAAAAGTAACAGAAAAGAAGTAAGTGTCCGTATGCATGGTACTACCACATTAATCGAGTAGGTATAATACCCTGAAGTTCAGTCTATGATTCTAATCTTCTCACCAAAGTAGGTCAGAGAATAATGCATGCTTCTGACTTCCCCTTTAAAACTTCTGCAACATTTTCCACAGAGATAGACATTTTTTTTTATAGAGTCTTGGCGTGGAAACAAGTCCTTCAGCCGAAATCACTTCACAGTTCACAGCACAGTGAGTTTTTCATGTTTCAAGTTGGTTGACAGTTGATAAAGACAAAAACACTGAGTTCACTATCAACTAACCTGCCAGCTACAAAGATCAAATAGATATAAAAGTCAGATGACCTGTATTTCCATCACAATGCCTTACAAAGTAGCCTTATAGCTTATAGCAATCTCTATAGCGCTGCAGCAGAGATTACCTGTCTCATCCGTGAAACAGCCTATTATAATAGTATAGGGATTTTGTACAACGTCGCATTTTTAAACAGATGTTACACATTTTTATTTGGCCTATTTTATTCCTGATTACATTATAGCTGCTGATTATTGCTGAGTGAAATGATCTTATATTTTATGCCATCTACAATCTTAAAACAATTTCCCGAAAACAGTTTGTATCTGATAAAATAAGTTAATAACGTTTTTTATGTCTATTTATTTTCGTTTTCAAACTTTCTTCAAAACCAACGTAATGGAAAACAGATCGTTAAGGTATTTTAAACTGACATCGAAAGCGTTCCTAATTACCCAGTAACTTTTTTTTCACTCAAAACTAATCCGAGTGATTGATGAGCCATTGATTCACTCTTTTTTATAAGGACCCAAAGTTTGCGAAATCAATGACCGTTCAGAGATAGTACCTACTTAAGTATTAAGTCCAAATCATTATTCATACAGTATAGAAAAATTGCATGAATTATTTCACAAATTTATATCTGCAATCCACCGAAACGTAGCGGTACATTGTCCACTAATCGGCATGTTATTACTTTGTACAAATCTTTTTCCGGATAAATGCATACAAAAGCCATCCTCCAATCCAATTTATACGAAAATGTGCTTTTGACATAGCTAGTTAAGGTTGATATTGCTTTGGCAATTCAATCCTGAAAGCATTTTACTTTAAAACGAATGAAGCATTTAGCTTTCGCTTTGTGGGAGATATTGCGATACAGTTTTGAGGTTTATTTTGATTGCATTGTTTATGTCCAGATATTGTATGAAAGTCGGATGAGATGATGGAAACATATACTCTCCATGTGTAGTTTTTTTTTTTCCAGACATCATAGCAAGTGACACTCGTGTTTTATAAACGCAAACTTTGCCGCAGGAATGAAGAGCGACGGTCCCAGGTTTTCCAGTATTCTGTGGTCCTAGTGATATAACTTGGCGCATTGCGATGACCTGCCTATCCGCCAGCTGCCAAATGTATCCTTAAATTGGGGGAGGCGCTATAGTTACTTACTACTACAGAAGAGTAAAAGCTAGTATCGACTTCTCCAATCAGTGGTTACTACCAGCATCAGTCCTATATTTAACTAATATATCGTACCTACCCTCATGTCACACAGGTTAAAAGACAAAGGTGTGATTTTAATAATTTGTTTGTAATTGTTAGGAAAGCACTTTCGCGGTTAACTCGTTGCAATAGACGATGAACATTCACTCTCGCCTTCAAAAGGCCTAGGTTATAAAATCGACCATTAAATATTGTTTTAAATGTAAATGAAACGAGGGTTATTCCGCTTTCGTTCCTTTTATTAATTTTGATTCAAATTAGAACAAACGGTATCCAAAAGTTTTCAAATTACGCGCGAAATGCCGCTGTCGACCACCTGGTCGACGATTACGAGAAACTCCAAGTGATTTGGACAGGCTTATTCTGGGTAGGAAGTCAATTTTGGCTAGATCAAACTAAGTAGGTCGGATATACTGCTGTAAGTGATAGGCTAATTACGAAAGTAGCCCAGAAAAGGCATAAGCATGGATAACGATTTTCTTTGTAATGCCTCTCCCGATTACGAGAAACTACAAATGATTTGGTCAGGCTCATCTGGGAAGGAAATCAATTGTGGCTCGATCAAAGTAGGTCGGAGATACTTTACTAGTAGTTACAAAAGTAGCCTAGACAGACTTCGGTATAAGCATATAAAACGATTAAAGTAAGTAAGAAAAGTAAGATGATCCATGCTGTCGGATGGGCATGTATAAATAGTCGGTCCTGCGCCTGATTTCTCTTTAGTCGTGTCAGTCAGTCTGTCCCATCAGAATAAGAGATTGAAGGAATAGAGAGTGCACTTGTGTGTTGCGCAAACACTTGAGCACTAAAAACTAGTCCCGCGCAGTTGGCTGATTTCTGGGAGATTGGCCGCCGTCACCGAAAATCGGTTGGGAGTTATTATTAACAAACGATTTACTTTGTCATGTCTCTCTGTGGACAATACATACTTACGAGGGGACATTTGCCTAATCTCCACTTTCGAAATTTTAACCTCAGTTGGGCGATATCAGTATTGTCGAAGAAATTATTGCCAATTAAACCAAAGTATTATTTGTAACAATACCCAAGCTAAAGAAAGTCTACTTTAAATAACAATAATATCTAACAAACAAATTTAATATACCTCTCTAGGTACATAAACTTAAGTAAATGTCCGTTTCCATACATAACGGACTCTGAAATGGTAGTAAAAGATGAAATAAACCAGAATATTACTGGCTATTCGCTATTTGCTAAACTCTAACCAAACCATTTTGCTATTCCTAGTCAGACTAGCTCTTTATTTTGTATAACAGTTCGCTTTTTGTCGTATTTGTTTTTGTATCTTTTTAATAATTTTGCCATTCGTATCTTTTCTGTGCCATCTACTTTTACTTGTTCAGCTCGTTCTATTTTAATGATTTTATGGTAAAATACATTTCACTTTTAATACATGATACTTTGGGAAACACTCAAGAATAATACCAACCTAGCTCTAACCCGCATTTTGAAATTTGGTAGTTCAATATTGGAATTTCAATTACAGAATAAACCCAAATCTCTTAACCGCAAGCAACACGTAGGAGGAGCGTTTAAAAAGTGAAATTGCAAATTGTTCCCAACTCGACCGACTTCCAAACTCTATAGGGTTGGACCTGGTTCCAATTCGATTCGATTCGATTTTCGAGTCCACATAATAATCCGATGGACCCTGGTGTCAGAGTTTTTGAGCCGCCTAATAGCACATGTAGGTAATACGCCTCTAACCATGATTTGTATAATAACCGCTGTCAAATACAACTACCTACTGTGATCGACGGCTTAGCGGTTTTTTTTTTCTTTTCGCTTTTTCTGGGTATTTAAACCCGCAACCTCCGGATTTGAAGCCCAACGCTCCGACCACTGGATCACGGAGGCGTTTAAAAAGTGAAATTGAAATTCCCAACTCGGTTGGACTTCCAAACTTTAGCATTGGGCCTGGTTCCACTGACACAAGTATTTGTTCATAGAATTTAATTAATACGAAGCCCGTGGTATTAGAGAACATCGTAATTTAAAATAAATTGGATTTTGATTGCTCCCGGACGACTTACTTCTCGGTATCTAAGTAAGGAGGGATTAATATTTTATCAGGAAAAAATCTTTCTTGATTTTCTTCTGATAACTCTTTTTAAATACTGGGTGTAAAAAAATTTGCTGACACCAACTTTAGAGTGTGAATCTACCTATGAAACTGAACAACTTTTCCCAAGAAATATGGGTCGAAATATTACTAAAAAAAATATTTGGCTCTCCCATACAAAATTACTGCAGCCGCGGATTACTGGACCACATTTATGGGAGAGCCAAATACTTATTTTTTTCTTATTAATTAAAAGTTATTTGTATATTTTTTACGATTGTAAGGTACCTATTCGTTACCTCTACCATGATTCTCAATCTCAAGTGCAAGGTTCTGCTTCAAATATCGATCCTTATCATTGAGCCAAACCGTCTAAAAGCCTTTTGAAACGCGGAGAATAAGGCGGAAGCGGAAGTAAGTAGTTTTAAAGCCTTTCAGCTTAGTTGTCTTGAAGCTTCGCCATGGAAACAGAGGATAATATCTCTACGAGAAGTTTACAATAGCTAACATATTTTTAAAACCAAGTCTTCTTTAAACCAAGTCGTCTACTTTACTTAAAAAAAGTTTTTTTTTTTTTTTTAAATCGTCAGCAGACTATGGGTTGATAGATAGATAGATAAATAAAACGCTTTATTCAGAGAAAGCATTAACCATCTATTAAAACACATGGTTAAAATTGGTGGGCTCGGACCTAAGTCGTGTTACAACACCGAATTGCCCTCAATATTACCTGAATGTGTACTTTTCTTTTTATTTGATTGTGGCAAACCTATTAAGAGGTAAAAAAAATTCAGACATGATAAAACATGACAGCAATAACATTAAACGCCTAATACTTTAGATAAATTTCTAGAATTAAAAACAGCTGGTTTCATTTTCCTGCTCTGAGTTGAAACACACTTCTTTAAACAATCCTTTTTTTTACTCATCAACATTAATATCACTTCGATACAATCATAGTTGTAAATCTGTTGAAAGATGAGACAGAAAGTCGTAATTAGACAAACGAATACATTTCGCAGTCGAGTGAACAGCACAGTAAACCACTGGCACAGTTGGCTTTCCACTAGCTTAATTGGCAAGTCAATAGCTATCACGCTAACTCGCAGATTAGCATTAGGACGGATACTGTTGATGAATTCGTATTCGAAACCAAGCGCCTAATCTAACAGAAAATTTTTGTGTAGGAAAAAATGTATTATGAATAAAATCTACTCATTTTAAAGATCCTTTAAAAACTAAATTATTAAACTGAATTCTAATTGAGCTACGACTGGAACTTAATTTTCTGTGACAGAGTCGATATTAGAGCGAGTTCACACCCAAGCTATAATAACGTGATTTCCCTCTCTATTTACAATATTGTGAGCATTTTCGGCCTTTGAGGGTAGATTAAGAAATTTTGAGGGTAACATATATAGGTAGATATCTCTATACATGTACGTAATACCCCACAATCCTCTTATTGTTCCGAAGGCGGCTCTTAGTTAAAACAAAGCCTATTAACTTCCCAATTTTGTGAAAGAGCAACCGTAATGTGGAATCGATAATAACAATTAAATCGTTTCAATTTACTTAATTAAATATACCTGATTTTTACAGTTTGACAGTAAAAAAAAGGATTGTTTAAAGAAGTGTGTTTCAACTCAGAGCAGGAAAATGAAACCAGCTGTTTTTAATTCTAGAAATTTATCTAAAGTATTAGGCGTTTAATGTTATTGCTGTCATGTTTTTATCATGTCTGAATTTTTTTTTACCTCTTAATAGGTTTGCCACAATCAAATAAAAAGAAAAGTACACATTCAGGTAATATTGAGGGCAATTCGGTGTTGTAACACGACTTAGGTCCGAGCCCACCAATTTTAACCATGTGTTTTAATAGATGGTTAATGCTTTCTCTGAATAAAGCGTTTTATTTATCTATCTATCTATCAACCATAGTCTGCTGACGATTTAAAAAAAAAAAAAAAAAACTTTTTTTAAGTAAAGTAGACGACTTGGTTTAAAGAAGACTTGGTTTTAAAAATATGTTAGCTATTGTAAACTTCTCGTAGAGATATTATCCTCTGTTTCCATGGCGAAGCTTCAAGACAACTAAGCTGAAAGGCTTTAAAACTACTACTTACTTCCGCTTCCCGCCTTATTCTCCGCGTTTCAAAAGGCTTTTAGACGGTTTGGCTCAATGATAAGGATCGATATTTGAAGCAGAACCTTGCACTTGAGATTGAGAATCATGGTAGAGGTAACGAATAGGTACCTTACAATCGTAAAAAATATACAAATAACTTTTAATTAATAAGAAAAAAATAAGTATTTGGCTCTCCCATAAATGTGGTCCAGTAATCCGCGGCTGCAGTAATTTTGTATGGGAGAGCCAAATATTTTTTTTAGTAATATTTCGACCCATATTTCTTGGGAAAAGTTGTTCAGTTTCATAGGTAGATTCACACTCTAAAGTTGGGTCAGCAAATTTTTTACACCCAGTATTTAAAAAGAGTTATCAGAAGAAAATCAAAAAGATTTTTTCCTGATAAAATATTAATCCCTCCTTACTTAGATACCGAGAAGTAAGTCGTCCGGGAGCAATCAAAATCCAATTTATTTTAAATTACGATGTTCTCTAATACCACGGGCTTCGTATTAATTAAATTCTATGAACAAATACTTGTGTCAGTGGAACCAGGCCCAATGCTAAAGTTTGGAAGTCCAACCGAGTTGGGAATTTCAATTTCACTTTTTAAACGCCTCCGTGATCCAGTGGTCGGAGCGTTGGGCTTCAAATCCGGAGGTTGCGGGTTTAAATACCCAGAAAAAGCGAAAAGAAAAAAAAAAACCGCTAAGCCGTCGATCACAGTAGGTAGTTGTATTTGACAGCGGTTATTATACAAATCATGGTTAGAGGCGTATTACCTACATGTGCTATTAGGCGGCTCAAAAACTCTGACACCAGGGTCCATCGGATTATTATGTGGACTCGAAAATCGAATCGAATCGAATTGGAACCAGGTCCAACCCTATAGAGTTTGGAAGTCGGTCGAGTTGGGAACAATTTGCAATTTCACTTTTTAAACGCTCCTCCTACGTGTTGCTTGCGGTTAAGAGATTTGGGTTTATTCTGTAATTGAAAATTCCAATATTGAACTACCAAATTTCAAAATGCGGGTTAGAGCTAGGTTGGTATTATTCTTGAGTGTTTCCCAAAGTATCATGTATTAAAAGTGAAAATGTATTTTACCATAAAATCATTAAAATAGAACGAGCTGAACAAGTAAAAGTAGATGGCACAGAAAAGATACGAATGGCAAAATTATTAAAAAGATACAAAAACAAATACGACAAAAAGCGAACTGTTATACAAAATAAAGAGCTAGTCTGACTAGGAATAGCAAAATGGTTTGGTTAGAGTTTAGCAAATAGCGAATAGCCAGTAATATTCTGGTTTATTTCATCTTTTACTACCATTTCAGAGTCCGTTATGTATGGAAACGGACATTTACTTAAGTTTATGTACCTAGAGAGGTATATTAAATTTGTTTGTTAGATATTATTGTTATTTAAAGTAGACTTTCTTTAGCTTGGGTATTGTTACAAATAATACTTTGGTTTAATTGGCAATAATTTCTTCGACAATACTGATATCGCCCAACTGAGGTTAAAATTTCGAAAGTGGAGATTAGGCAAATGTCCCCTCGTAAGTATGTATTGTCCACAGAGAGACATGACAAAGTAAATCGTTTGTTAATAATAACTCCCAACCGATTTTCGGTGACGGCGGCCAATCTCCCAGAAATCAGCCAACTGCGCGGGACTAGTTTTTAGTGCTCAAGTGTTTGCGCAACACACAAGTGCACTCTCTATTCCTTCAATCTCTTATTCTGATGGGACAGACTGACTGACACGACTAAAGAGAAATCAGGCGCAGGACCGACTATTTATACATGCCCATCCGACAGCATGGATCATCTTACTTTTCTTACTTACTTTAATCGTTTTATATGCTTATACCGAAGTCTGTCTAGGCTACTTTTGTAACTACTAAGTAAAGTATCTCCGACCTACTTTGATCGAGCCACAATTGATTTCCTTCCCAGATGAGCCTGACCAAATCATTTTGTAGTTTCTCGTAATCGGGAGAGGCATTACAAAGAAAATCGTTATCCATGCTTATGCCTTTTCTGGGCTACTTTCGTAATTAGCCTATCACTTACAGCAGTATATCCGACCTACTTAGTTTGATCTAGCCAAAATTGACTTCCTACCCAGAATAAGCCTGTCCAAATCACTTGGAGTTTTCTCGTAATCGTCGACCAGGTGGTCGACAGCGGCATTTCGCGCGTAATTTGAAAACTTTTGGATACCGTTTGTTCTAATTTGAATCAAAATTAATAAAAGGAACGAAAGCGGAATAACCCTCGTTTCATTTACATTTAAAACAATATTTAATGGTCGATTTTATAACCTAGGCCTTTTGAAGGCGAGAGTGAATGTTCATCGTCTATTGCAACGAGTTAACCGCGAAAGTGCTTTCCTAACAATTACAAACAAATTATTAAAATCACACCTTTGTCTTTTAACCTGTGTGACATGAGGGTAGGTACGATATATTAGTTAAATATAGGACTGATGCTGGTAGTAACCACTGATTGGAGAAGTCGATACTAGCTTTTACTCTTCTGTAGTAGTAAGTAACTATAGCGCCTCCCCCAATTTAAGGATACATTTGGCAGCTGGCGGATAGGCAGGTCATCGCAATGCGCCAAGTTATATCACTAGGACCACAGAATACTGGAAAACCTGGGACCGTCGCTCTTCATTCCTGCGGCAAAGTTTGCGTTTATAAAACACGAGTGTCACTTGCTATGATGTCTGGAAAAAAAAAAACTACACATGGAGAGTATATGTTTCCATCATCTCATCCGACTTTCATACAATATCTGGACATAAACAATGCAATCAAAATAAACCTCAAAACTGTATCGCAATATCTCCCACAAAGCGAAAGCTAAATGCTTCATTCGTTTTTAAAGTAAAATGCTTTCAGGATTGAATTGCCAAAGCAATATCAACCTTAACTAGCTATGTCAAAAGCACATTTTCGTATAAATTGGATTGGAGGATGGCTTTTGTATGCATTTATCCGGAAAAAGATTTGTACAAAGTAATAACATGCCGATTAGTGGACAATGTACCGCTACGTTTCGGTGGATTGCAGATATAAATTTGTGACATAATTCATTGCAATTTTTCTATACTGTATGAATAATGATTTGGACTTAATACTTAAGTAGGTACTATCTCTGAACGGTCATTGATTTCGCAAACTTTGGGTCCTTATAAAAAAGAGTGAATCAATGGCTCATCAATCACTCGGATTAGTTTTGAGTGAAAAAAAAAGTTACTGGGTAATTAGGAACGCTTTCGATGTCAGTTTAAAATACCTTAACGATCTGTTTTCCATTACGTTGGTTTTGAAGAAAGTTTGAAAACGAAAATAAATAGACATTAAAAACGTTATTAACTTATTTTATCAGATACAAACTGTTTTCGGGAAATTGTTTTAAGATTGTAGATGGCATAAAATATAAGATCATTTCACTCAGCAATAATCAGCAGCTATAATGTTAATCAGGAATAAAATAGGCCAAATAAAAATGTGTAACATCTGTTTAAAAATGCGACGTTGTACAAAATCCCTATACTATTATAATAGGCTGTTTCACGGATGAGACAGGTAATCTCTGCTGCAGCGCTATAGAGATTGCTATAAGCTATAAGGCTACTTTGTAAGGCATTGTGATGGAAATACAGTATAGAAAAATTGCATGAATTATTTCACAAATTTATATCTGCAATCCACCGAAACGTAGCGGTACATTGTCCACTAATCGGCATGTTATTACTTTTGTACAAATCTTTTTCCGGATAAATGCATACAAAAGCCATCCTCCAATCCAATTTATACGAAAATGTGCTTTTGACATAGCTAGTTAAGGTTGATATTGCTTCTGGCAATTCAATCCTGAAAGCATTTTACTTTAAACACGAATGAAGC